>LOEQ01002621.1:0-14080 GCA_001685075.1 Bramus lutescens | reverse complement strand
CTCCTCCTCCTTTAGCGATTTCCCTGGAGCTGTGCCCTGGTCAGTATTCAGCTGTAATCTCAAGGGTGGCCTTCTCTAGACCTTTGTCACTCTCTCTGTGTTCCACTCTTCCTCTCCTGTCCTCTGTCCTTCAAGGTCTCACTACCACCAACTCCCATCATCGATCACCCTGGGGAGTCTGCTGGGTGCAGGCAGACACTCCCCTGTTACTCTAGGAACACCGTCCCCTGGCTGTCAGCTCGGTCAGCCATGTGACTCACCTTGTCAGAAAGCTGCAGCTTAATAGTATCAGAAAAGCCTTGCATATATTTTGTGCTGCTTCTTAGGTGTGTCAGACAGAGGGCTGGGTCTGGTTCCTGTTATTTCATCGTGTTCACAAGGGGGCATCAACTTGCTTTCCCATTATATTCCCATCTTTCTGTGCCCAAACCTCTGAGTCCTTGCACATCTGCAAGTACCTTTCGCTGTCACAAAGGATGCCTTGGCTGTATGTACAATTCTTTAGTTACAATCTGTACTGGCTGTGGTTTGACAGAAAATGGTCCCCAAAGGGAGTTAGCACTATTAGAAGGTGTGGCTTTGTTGGAGTGGGTGTGGCCTTATTTGAGGAAGCGGGTCACTATGGGGGGTGGGCTTTGAGGTTTCCTATGCTCAGGATATCACCCAGTGTCTCAGTTGACTTTCTGGTGCCTGCAAGATGGGGGACCATAAGTTACTTCTCCAGCATCGTGTCAGCCTACACACCGCAGTGCTCCTTGCCATGGTGGTAGTGGGCTGAATCTCTTGATATATTAGTGGCCACCTCAAGCCAATGTTTTCCTTTCTGAGAGTTGCAGCGGTCATGGTGTCTCTTCATAGCAACGGAAGCCCTAATTAAGACAATACCCAAAGCCACCTATGGGTCTTCCCACGTGCACATTCACACTGGTAAACCTGCAAGCACACATCTGTATCAATATGTACATATGTACATTTACTTTGAGTGCACAGGCACACACACACACACACACACACACACACACTCAAAATCACTCTACGATGGTCCCTTCCTTTATCCACTACTGTGATGAAGCATGCTAACAACAGCAACTTAGGAAGGAAAGGTTTGTTTGGGCTCATAGGATGGTGCAGTCCATCAGGTGGAGAGGTCAAGGCAGTGGGTGATGAAGCAGATGGCCGAAGGGCATTGACTGGAAGAAGAGAGTAATGAATGCCTGTGCTCAGCCAGCTTCTAGCTTTTTGTGTTGTTTAGATCCTAAGCCCAGGAGCTGGGAATCCCTTAGAGTGGATTTTCCCCACCTCCACCAGACCAGTCCCCTCCAGGCATGCTCAGAAGCCAAACAAATCTAAATAACCCTCGTCATTTACCCGGAGACTCATCTCCTGGTTAAAATACACACAGGGTGAAGAAACACAACGGAACTGCTCTTAAGCCCTTTGTCATAAAAATATAAAACTTGAAAAACTGATATGTTTGAATTTAGAGTATTTCCTGAATCTAATATGGTAATGAGATTTACCAGACACCATGTGCAAGGCACAACAGACCCAGAACAATTTCCAAAACTGAAGGAATAATCTCAGTGGTGAAACTCCCATGGCTTGCTTGGTCTCATGGGACTAGGGGTCTGTGTGTGTTGATTTCCCAAATGTACGCTCAAGGCTGATGTTTCCCTTGGTGTAACTCTGTCTGGGAATGATTGTTCCTGTGAATTTCTTTGTTCTTTCCCCCTTATCTTTCCAACTACCAAATGCGGGCTGAGTTACTATCATTGTGGAATTTTCAGAAACATTCCCTCCTTCTGAATGGTACTGTGGTGGGTGCTTAAAATAATCATGATTTGGGGCTGGAGAGATGACTCAGCAGTGAAGCAAGCATCTGGGTTCGCTTCCCAGCACCGACATGGTGTCACATAGCCATCTATAACTCCAGTTTTAAGGAATCCAGTATCTTCCTCTGACCTCCACAGGCACCAAAGGCATGCATGAGGTGCACACACACACATGCAGGCAAAAAATACTTGCATGCAAGATAAAACAAATATATCTAAAACTTCTTTTTTAAAAAAAAAAGGAAAGTAGCTGTGATTTGTAGATAGCCTCCGTATTTTTCTACTGCTTCTATAAGAAAGTACCATAAACTGAGAGGCTCTAAACAACCTAGATTCATTATGTCATATTTGTGGAGGTCAGAGGGTAAGAGATGCATCTCACAGTGCTAAAGGTACTGGCGGGGTTGGTTGCTTCTGGAAGTTCCAGAGGACAATGCATTCATTCCTTGCTTCTTCAAGAATCTAGGGACTGTCAGCATTCCTTGGCTTTTGACTGGTCCACCCCAGTTTCCTCTTGCACGCCATGCTCTTCTGAGTCTCAGACAGCTCCGCCTCCTTCTGACAAAGACCCTTGGAACTGTTTAAGACAATGCAACCTTGTCTCATTTCACAATTTGTGACTTCCTCATATCTGAAAGCTACTAATGGAGCTCAGAGATCTCGGAGATTATGATATATATTGAAATGTAGACACCATGGATTGTTTCCTTCTCTAGCTTCGCGTTGCTCTCCATGTATGATGTAATTAGGAAGGAGATCTTTTACAAGCTAATTCAGGCGTGAGGGTGGATCTCTGGTTAGTGGGATTAGTGCCCTTATAAAAAGAGAGAACTGTCGAGAACTGTTCAGTCATGTAAGGACGCTGTGAAAGGAAGTGCCAGTGAACCAATAAATAGACGTAATTCCTGCAGTTCATTCAGAAAGCAGAGCCGGTGTGAGTGTAAGGATGGACTCGGTGAAACCTATGACAAGATCGCCTGTGTGCTGTTGTATCTCTGTTGGGTTGACACTGGAGGACTTCTTCCAGTGTGATGAGGTACACTGTGATTTCCTCGGGAAGGACAAGGCTGTGGTTTTTGACCCACTTTTCTGGCATTCTTGTCTAATAGTTGACAGGCACTGCTGACCTCAGCCATCACTGACCTCAGTCACTGTTAACCTAGAGACTAATGACACTTTCTTCAATGATAAATCCTGCTAGGAGCCTTGTTTTTTATTTGTTCTGTGCAGCCATAGTAACTGTTGTTGGCTAGTCTATGCTTGGAAGACTTCTAAATGAGAGTGAGAGTTAAACACCCACATACACACACACAACAAAACCAATCAAAGAACAGATTATCATATCAAGGGAAGAGAAAAAAAATCTTTTGAGCTTTACTGTACTCTTTTGGAGGTAAAATGTTTAAGAAAGAAATTATATTAACTGATATGCCCTGTCTGACTGCTTTGGAAAGTGTAAACCACACACAGAGATCTGTTACTGTCCTGAAAATAGAAGCAGAAATACTGATTAGAGATACTATAGACACACACTGATTGAGCCGGGATCTGTAGGTGGATTGACTCAGTTCATTCTCATAACTACCTTATAGGTCGTTGATAACATAATCCTTGCTGTCACTAGAATTGAATCACCTAGGAGACCAACCTCAGGGTTGTCACATAGAAAGAAGACCCTCAGAGAGTTCCTCGAAGGTGTAATTGAAGTGGGAAGACCTCACTCCAAATGGGCAGCATCATTCCATGGACTGGGATGCAGGACTGAAGAATAGGAGGAAGTGAGTGGAGCCCCGTAGTTCATCTCTCTCTCTGCCTCCTCTTTGTGCCTGCGATGGGTCCATCTGCCTCCCTCTCCTGTTGTCACACTTTCCATACTGTGATGGGTTATATCCCTGCAAACCATGAGCCCAAACCAACCATTCTGTGGTTGTTTGAAAGAAAAAGGACCCCAAAGGGAGTGGCACTATTAGAAACTGTGGCCTTGTTGGAATAGGTGTGGTCTTGTTAGAGGAAGTATGTCACTGTGGAGGTGGGGTTTGTGTTCTCCTATGCTCAAGCTGCTTCCATTGTCACAGGTTACTTCCTGCTGCCTGCAAATCCACATGTAGCAGCTCCTTCTCCAGCACCTTGTCTGCCTGCATGCCGCCATGCTCCCTGCCATGATGATAGTGGACTGAACCTCTGAACTGTAAGCCAGCCCAGTGAAATGTTTTCCTTTATGGAAGTGGAACCTGCACCCACCATGACTGACTGTAGACTAGAAGCATATAAGACCAGTTCACCTGGAATTTCCCTAGTGTGTATACTCATTCCACTACAAACTAGCTTTTCTCTCTCTTTTTTTTGTCCTAGAGCTAAACCATGAATAAGTTATTTTTGTTCTCAAGGACTGTGCATATTTCTGGAAAATTCAGACTCCCAAGAAGTTGGCAAAACCAAAGCCCATTTTCTCTAATGGGAAAAAGGGAGGCTCCATGGCTGCAGATTTAAAAGGCTGTGGCCACCCTTCCAGGGAGATAGCCACCACTTCCATTCCAGCTAGTGGGACAATGGAGCTGTACAGGAGCAACAGGGTGACAGAGGCTGGGGAAATGGTCTCTGGGATTGGAATTTCTCCCTGTGCCTCAGCCTGGTGACAGCCTGAAGCCCTGGCTGGGAGAGCTGCACCCCCTGCAAGTCTCAGGAAAAGATACCAGTTCTGAAGATGACCCAGCTCGAAGCTGACGGTCCATATTTCCTGGCTTTTGCTTTGGCCATGTGTACCTTTCGCACTTTGCCACAGGTCTCCCTTTATAAACCTAAAGCTCGTGTCCGCATGAAGAAGGGCCTGAGAGGTGGGCCACCGGAGCCCCCTGTTGGTCTTCTCAGTGTGACACATCTATTCTGCCTTCTTTCTGTGCTTTTCTTCAGGGCTCCTCTTCAGTCATTATATTGGGATGGGGTAGGGTGGGGTGGATAAGGTGGGATGGGGTGAGATAGAATATGATAGGATATTGGTGTAGGAGGGTCTTCTTTCTATGTGTTGCTTTCATTGGTTGAATAAAGAAAACTGCCTTGGCCTTTTGATAGGGCAGCCCTTAGGTGGGTGGAGTAGACAGAACAGAATGCTGGGACAAAGAGCAATGTGGCAGACGCCATGCTTCTCCTGGCCAAGACGGATGTTGATTAGACTCATGACGGTAAGCCATGACCTCGTGGTGACATACAGATTAGTAGAAATGGGTTAATCAAGATGTGAGACTTAGACAATAAGAGGCTAGAGCTAATGGGCAAAGCAGTAATCTAATTAATACAATTTCTGTGTGGTTATTTTGGGTGTTAAGCTAGCCAGGTGGTGGGATGCAGCCTGCTGGTCCTCCATACTACAGGATATGACAGGTAGCTGTACCTAGCTCTGAGGGGTTCCCCATGCTGGAGCAAGGGCTTTGCCCTAAAACTCCCTCAACTGTCCAGGCCTTTGCTGGACCTCTAAGTTCTGTTTTTTCTCATAAGCTCACCAACACAGAGTCTGAAGAGTCTTTGTATAAAGTTGTGTTTGTTTGAGGGACTCTAATATCCTCACTAAGATCCCACTGTGAGGAATTGTTCAGTGATCTCTCCAGCTCTGATGAAATCCTTAGATGTGGAAAACGCAAACAAAGATACTATTTCTAATCAGGATGGGGAGGAAGCCTGGTCATCCAAAGTGTGAGTGAGGTTACACACACACACACACACACACACACACTGATTTTTGGTGGATGTGGTTTTTGGTGAGCAATACCCAAGTATGAATTAAAGCAAGATATATGTCTCCCCTATGACCTGAGTCCACTTCTCTGATTCTTCCCAGAGAAATGTTTACACAAGTGCTGGAGGAAGTGAACCAACCCAGCACTGTCTATGTCCGCAGAACAAAACATAAGTTCAATGACTCAGAAAAGGAAAATATGTCAACAGACCGGTTAGTGCATCTGGGGTCCCATGCAGCAGTTGCAGAGAACCATGCAACTCTCCACTGCACATTTGTCAGGTCCTCCTGCAGGTCCTGACTCACCAACACCTCTCACATTAGCATGTGTGCATGTCTCCCAGCTTTACAAATAAAACTATCAGTGTATGCATTTTGCTCAACCACCAGAGGATACATCTCTTTAAAAGGAGACACAGCAATTAACAGCAATATTTACATCTATGGCAGTGTCAGAACCTAGATTGAAGATGGCTGTGCTGGCTAGTTTTCTGTCGACTTGACACAAACTCGAGTCATTTTGGCAGAGGTAACTTCAACTGAGAAAATTCCTCCACCATATTGGCCTGTGGTGCATTTTCTTGATTGTTTATTGATGTGGGATAGTCCAGATTACCGTGAATGGTGCCACTGCCAGGCTGAGATTCTGGGTTCTACAAGAAAGCAGGCTGAGCAAGCCATGGAGAGCAAGCCAGTGAGTAGCACTCTTCCATGGTATCTGCATCAGCTCCTGCCTCTAGGTTCCTGCCACTGAATTCCTGCCCTGATGTCCATGACAAACTCTGATGTCTCTCTGTATGCTAAAATAAACCCTGTCTTCCTTAAGTTGCTTTTAGTTATAGTGTTTTATCATAACAATAAAAACCTTAACTAATATAATGGCTGTTGGAGACATTAGTGTTATCTACTTTAAATATGTTTTCAATGAAGACTATAGGATAAATTTTAACATGTAATTTGAAAGAATTTAAAAGAATGATTATAAAGAATGTGCTATACTAATGTGTTGACAGAGACTTCTGTCCCTCCTGGTCCCACAGTCGTTCAGTTCCAAAGAAACACACAGAGGTCTACATTAATTATAAACTGGTTGACCTATTAGCTCAGGCTTCCTATTAACTCTTACATCTTAAATTGACCCATAATTCTTTTCTGTGTTAGCCACATGGCTTGGTACCTTTTATCAGTGGGACATTCTCATCTTGTGTCCTTTGAGTCTGAGTGACAACTGCAGACTGAGCCTTTCTTCTTGCCAGAATTCTCATGTTCTGGTCACCCTACCTATACTTCCTGCCTGGCTATAAGCCAAGTAGCATTTTATTAAAGCAATACAAGAGACACATCTTTACAGGGTATAAGACCATTGTCCCACAGCATTAATGCTTATGAATATATTGATTGGTGCCATGAAAGTTTAGAAATAACTACAATTGTTCAATATCAAGAAATTAGCTAAATTTATTAAAGAAGTCTCATGATAAATGGCAACACAGTAATTATGTTATGTTTATCCATATACTAAATAACAGAAAAAATGTCCACAGCAGCTGTCAAGGGGAAATGAACGGATTACAACCAATGGGTACATTGTTTACACATTCAACTCACAGGCAGGTGTCAGGGGCCAAAGTCCAGGCACATGAGTCAAACATCCTTTGAAAGGCTGAGTACCACTGTCTGTCACATCAGTGATGGAAATAATGATCTGGTGAGATATTAGAATATCTGAGACCCTGAAGAACTGCAGAAAAGGACTCTTGTCAAGGACAGAGATGCTGGGGCCCAGGAAAACAATGCCATAATTGGAGGTGACTTTGAGAGCCCCTGGGAAAACAGAAAAAGTTAGGGGTATTGAGGGAAAGTTTCTATGAGGTTCCATTTTCTGCCTAAAAAGAGACTTACCAAAGAGGAGCAAAGTCACTTTCAAACTTCCTCAAATTTCATTAGCCAAAGAAGGGTCAGCTTTTCCTGAGGCAGAGGCAAACCTATGCACCACCGCTGCAATACCAAGGAATGTTTGCCATTTATTTTTCTCCAGGCTCAGTTTGTTCCCTAAAATCTCAAGAGAACCTCTAAAACTGTCCCCAGGCTCTTCTCACTTTCACCTATGAGGACGCTATTTCAAGCTTACCTGTGGGGCCTCTCTTTTTGGGTTTTCAATTTTGTAGGACTCTCAGCTGTGTCATAAGCAGTATCAACTTCCTGATCTTATTTGTATTAAGTCTCAAGTCTGGGACAAATGGCTGAGGTGCCCACTCAATATATCAAAGCAGACACTGGCCCCCAGGTTCTCCCAGCATCCCTCAGTCCCTACTTATTACAGGACTCTCCTGGCTGACATACCCCACCCCCTCCCTAAACTTCTCCAGCCCAGAGGCTGGGCTGCTCTTCCCCCTGCTGCCCTTCCCTATATATGTCAGCCATTTTGGCTAACCCTCCTCTTTTGTGCCTCTTGGCTGCTGCACTTGGCTCCCCTGCCTTCCCTTCTTCTCTTCCCTTTCACTCACATGGATAAATCACGTCCACTCTGGACTCTCCCGGATGTCCCTGCCTCTGGCTATGTCTCTCTTTTATCTACAATAAAATTCCTATGCCACCATACCCAGGAGCAGTCACATCCTTTCCTATTTTTATTCCTTTTTTTAAAAATTCTATCTGTTTTTTATTATTTGAAAATTTAATATTCCCGAATGTCTGTGAGCTAAAGCCTTGGTCATCAGCCCCTGATACTGTTGAGAGGCAGCAGAATCTTTAGTGTATAGGGCCCAGTGAAAGGAAATTAGGCTGCTGTGTCCTTGAAGGGGACCCTGGAGACCCCAATATCTTCTTCTGTCTCTTTGATTGATTCTCAGCTCCCATGAGATGAGCCCTCACCCCAACTTCTGCCATTGGCTTCTGCCTCCATGTTCTCCCTCATCATAGAATCGAAGTGAGTCATCAAATTGTAAGCCAAGATGATGTGAAACCTCCAAAATTAGACCACACTGTGAATAAAAGGAAAAAGGTTTACTCAAACTGTCAGGGCCTTTTCTCAGGGTTCAGAGAAGATAGCAAGGACAGTGGGAGAGTCCTGCCAGTTATAACAGGTTATCTTGCAGTGGGAGGGGTGGGTTAGCTGGAACAACTCGGGGACTCTCATGGGCTTTGATCTGTGGAAGGCTTATTTGAGTCAGAAGAGAACTTGATGCCCTTCCTGGGGGTTGGGGGACAGTGGGAGTGTACAAGAAAGTAATGAATTTTCATGGCAAACAGAAACTCTCTTTGCAAGCTTTCTAGGAAATGTTAAGTGTTTACTGGGGTTATTTTGAGGGATTGGGACCTGACACAAATGACCGTAGACTGAAACCCCTGAGAGCGTGAGTCAGGTAAACCTTTTGTCCTTTAAGTTGAGTTATCCTGGATATTTTGTAACAGTAACAGAACACTAACGCATCTTCCCACTGAGACAGAGTGCCAGAGACACCAGTAGGAGAAAAATAGCATCTTTACTTCTTTTTGCGATGGATCCTTTGGGACTTATAAATCCAGCTCCAAATTAGGGTTGGCTCAAGCTTCCACAGGATAGAGTGGGTTCCCATTAGTGTAGGAGTGATCTGGTCCCCTCCACCTTTGAGCGGAGACTTGATGAGTCAGTCAAAGGACAGTGGCTTCTCACCTCTTTTCCTGCCTGACTGGAAAGCATAGTTCATATCTGCACCGAAGTCTCCTGGATGGACAGCCACATCTGCACCGGAGTCTCCCAGATGGGCAGTCACATCTGCACCGGAGTCTCCCAGATGGGCAGTCACATGCAATTCTTCCTTTCCTCCATGGAAGACAAAGTCCCACTCCACTTTTGAAAGCAAGGTAAGGTTTGCTAGTACCTTTCTCTTGGACTTACCCTGAAATTGGCCATGTATATTGAATTCTACGAAATATTATACAAAATAGCAAACATTTCCTTGAAAGCCAAGAAAGAATGCTAGGAAATGAAGCAGTTACTGCGATTAGTGAAAAGGAAACCTCTTAGCAGAGTAGATTTAACGTTTTGGGTAAGGGGCAGGGAAGGGAGAGAGAGAGAGAGAGCAGACGAGTTGGGTAGGAGAGGAGAAAGGACACTCCCGTTCTGCATTTATGAATGACGGTGCGGTTCATTTCTGAGTGCAGTACCGGTTGCTTTCTACCTTCACCAGCTTGGGTAACATGGACCCAAGGAGTACCAGGCTTGGTGCAAATCCCGAGGAAAAGTGGTTGACATCCCAAGCACTAAGCAGTTGTGGCTTAGAAAAAGCAATAAAGCAGCAGACAAATATCCCTGGATCTTCATGATGGTGTGGAGAAGGAAGGAGGAGGGGAAGCAAAAAAGGAAGAGGAGGAGTTGGGGGGGAGGAGGAAGAGGAAAAAGAAGGGGGAAAAAGGAAATGGGAGGAGAGACAAAGAAGAAACATCCCAGGCATTGGTAGTGAATATTCTAGAACTCGTAGCCTGTCACTACTTTCCCTTGGCCTTCTTTCTTCCTCTATTGTGTTTACACGCCGTTGCTTCTCCTTTACAGGGGCATAGAGCCCTTATTTGTTATGACAAGAATGGAGCACAGTAAGTTCCTTGTTTGTTTTACAACAAGCGGGCCCACTGCACGGGTGAGTGAGTAGGAAGCTCATGGACGGACAGGTGGGGCTGTGAGGTAGATGCCTTGCCCAGAATGCTAACCCTTCTCCCAGACAGTTCCTAGGACACCTTGCTGCCCTCCCCTTCCCAGCAGAGCTGACTCAGGTGGAAAAACCTGTGGAACCTGACGCCGGCATTGCTTTCTGCAGAGGAGTCTGAAAACACTTAAGAGCTTTTCTGGGTGATTTGTCCACGGATTTGCTTAATTTCCAGCCTGATCCTGACAAGATGCTTTGGCTTTGGGGCAATACTGACACCAAGTGTTGGAATCTATAGAGCGAAAAGAAAGCGAGAGTAGAACCTGTCTGTTGGTCTACAGAATGTATGCCCATCCTTAAGGGGCAGAAAAAGCTGGGGTAGGGAGTGTGGGAGTGCGAGGTTTGTTGCTGTCTGTCTTTTCTACCCTGGGTGTTGAACCTAAGCCTCCCTGCATACCAGGCTAGCTCTCTACCACCGACCTATAATCCTGGCCCACTTTTGACCATTTTAAAGAATATTTTTCTATTTTTGTCTTATTTTACATACATGGATGTTTTGCCTCCATGTATGCCTGTGTGTCACACGTCTGGTGCCCTCCGAGGACACAGGAAGGTGCCAGATCCACCAGCAGTGGAGTTACAGGTGTTTGTGAACTGCCATGTGGGTGTTGAGAATTGAACCTGGGTCCCTTGGAGGAAAAGCCAGTGCTCTCAACAAATGAGTCTTTTGACTTCCTGAGATGGGTCTTACTAAGCTTTCCTGACTGAACTCAAACTTTCCGTTCTCCTACCTCAGCTTCACAAATAACTGGGATACTGGTCTGAGCGAGCAGGCCTAGATCCTTTAGATTTCTAAGTTTAGTTTCTAAACACTATTATTTATTAGGAAAGAACATTCTTAATCATTTTTATTATTTGGAAACTCTGTTAGCCAAAACTTGAAGATTTTAAAAAGAAATTTAAAATATGAGAGAATAACTTAATTATTTAAAGAGACTTATTAAGATAATTATAAGATGGTCTCAGATATTGACATTTCATTTGGAAATGGATTTGTTATAATCAGATTTCCTTTTAAGCATATCAGAATAAAATACCTTCCCAAATACTTAATAACTTTATATAAAGATTGGTAAGATAAATACATTAGGTAGTTTAAGTTAATAAAATGACTCGGTACTGCTTCCAAACTGAAAAAGAATCCCATGACTTCCAACTTAACATTATTTAAATAATTAAAAAACACTTGACACTAAAATCCTAGGTTTCTTGGATTTGACCTTCAATGGGGTAGGTGATCTCTAACAGTATATTGGACATTAAGCAAATATCCATCACTGTGAAATATGACACAACAGCTGTAGTAGTACTGGTTTGATTTACATATTAAGTCTAATCTTTCAGGTACTACAATAATGTGCCTTTTATAAAGTAACTGTTACTCACTCCAACTGAAGTCTGCTAGATTTCTAGACCCTTGAAGGTGACTTGTCAGCCTGTTAGGACTGCACTACTGACCCTTTGCCTTAGTTCCTGCCAGCATCTCATGTAAGACTTTCATAAAACCACCGTCTATGCCCTCCAAACGGACTGGCCTAGTGGGCCAGACCTCTGATCTTGAGGTGATGACCTTTTATCTTGGGATTTCTCCTCCCAGCTTCTTCTTCCTTCTTGGTTCCCATAAAGATTGCTTTTTCTGTTTCTCTGCTTTGGAGGAATTTGCATTTCTTTGACTTTATTACTAGGCAACTAAATTATAATATAATGCTCACAAGTGACTTAGAATTTTTCTTTTGAATTTATTGTTTTCTTTTTGGATTTCTATTTTTTAAATTACATAATTGTCCTGGAAAGTAAATACATGTAAAATAAATTGGCAAAGGGAACATTTAATTAAAAAAAAATACTCGCATTCCAGCCAAACTTTTTTTGCTTAGTTCTTGGTGTATCTATGTGCCTCTCAGTGTGTTAACGATGGACCAAATGCCTGTCAGAGTTAATGGGCCTCCAGCAGGATGGTAAGATTCATTCAGAGGAGAATGGGAGGAATAAGGAATATATGGGCATTGAAAATTACCCTGGAATAAGGTCCCTAGCTTAGAGATGGAACTGGCTGGTGTCCTATAGGGCAATACTGTGGAGTTATCTCTTTTGCTGAACAAAAATCATTGCAATTGGTGAACAAAAATCTCTAAGGTAAGATTCAGCCTCCACAAGATGAAAACTCTCACCCAGAGATGCAAATCAAATGACCATTGGTTCCATTCGACAGCTAAGTGGGCTTGCGGGCCACTGGACAGACACTGGCCCTCCTTTGATGTAACCCCAAATTCAGGGTTCCTTAACTTTGCTGTCAAAAAACATTGGTGATTTAGACTTTCATAAAGTAGCTCACCAGAGAACAAAACCTACTGGTTGTAGTCCTGAAGTTGACTTTACAAATACATAAATGCAGTCACCTTGGGTCCCTCCTTCAGAAAGTTGCAGAACACATCTGGTCTCTCCCACTCCCTCCTCACAACACCAAGTTTCCCGTGGTTCTAAAGAGCACTCTGTCATGGATCTTTGAACTCTTGGAACTCTCTTACAATTCACCTGCTGTGCTGCTAAGATCATTATAGTTTAACATTCGGCAGCAATGACAACTGTGTCATGGTTATTCCTTAGGAATTGTGTACATAGGATTAAATAATAGGAGGTCACTTATTTTAAGGTGTCCTCAACTTGGAGATGTCCAACAGTATATGACATGGACTTGATGAAGGACAGCGTGTTGTGGGAGCTCCTTCAGCTCCTTCAGGCAATAGCTGCTGAGATACCAGCCCATTGGGACATGGTCTCTCTCTTTAAAAAAGTAGCAACTGCCCTCCGTGCTCTCTCTCTCTCTCTGGCTTCTGGCTCCGCTTCCGGCAACTAGGCTCCTTTCCTGAGCTAATGGGCTAATCAATTTATAACCTAATGTAGATTCTCTGTGTGATTTTTCTTTGGGGCTTGCCGGCTATGGGGTATCGGGCGGGACAGAAACCCCAACAAGTAAGCCGGCCCTCATGTTACAGAATGGCAGGCCCCACATGTTACAACAGCATACTAAAAAGTAGGTGCAAGATTAGATTCTAGGTGGCATCCAGTGTGCTGCCCAAATGTAATACATATAAACTTTGTTCTCTATAAAGGTTAATTGCCCTTCCCTCAATGCAGTACTAAAATACAAACAACTTCCTCCCCTGCAAAGAGAAATGCAGAGTAATGGAAAAGAATCAGCTATTTTCAGAGTTTCTCTGTGGTCAGCATTCATCAGTCTTGATATTCCTGGTTCTTAGCTTTCTGGCGCACTCTCTGAGATCTCTGTGATGCTGTGATGTCATGAACATGGGAATCCAAATACTCTTGGATGTGGATGCAGTAACATATCAACTAAAACCCAAAGGTTTGGCTCTGGGTTCGTTTGAGGAAATAGTACCCACATGCACGCGCTCTTCTCTGGTCAGTGTGCCCAGACACATAACAGCGAACGGTCAGTGGAGAGGCTTGTCAGGCTTTGACTGCCAAGATTCTCTTTCCTAGGAACTAGTGAGAATGTTCTGGAAGCCATATTCACCCTGCCCTCTCAGGGCAGACAAGGGACTGTGGTGATTTGGAAAGCATCAAGAACTATCAGATCAGCAGAAGGTCATGTGTCTGTCATTAGAAGCTAATACGGAGTAATTTGTGGTTTTGGGTGATCTGGCCAAGCACTTGGGCCTTGCCTAATGTGATTGACAAGGGTTCTGGAGAACTGTGAAAATCTGGCAGGAGAAGACTGGCCTCAGGCCACTTCTCTAGTGAAGGGGAAATGTCTTAGTCACCTTTGAGTGGCAGTGACAGAGTAACTGGCACTCGTAAGGGAGAGAGGA
>LOEQ01002620.1:341542-351731 GCA_001685075.1 Bramus lutescens | reverse complement strand
GACGGCAGCCGCTGCCCAGGGGGCTGTAGACTGCAATAGCTGCCCAGGGAGCTGTAGATGGCAATGGCTGCCCAGGGGAGCTGTGGATGGCAGCCGCTGCCCAGGGGAGTTGGATGGGGAACAGAGAAAGCCACCTTTATAGTTAGGCAAGGAGGTTTGGCAAGCAGCCACCTGGCAGGGAGTGTAGTAGTTTGAATGTAATTGGCCCTCATAATCTCACAGGTAGTGGCACTACTAGTAGGTGTGGCTTAGCTGGAGTGGGTAGTATGGCCTTGTGGGAGGAAGTGTGTCACTGTGGGGTGGGCTTTGACATTTCCTATGCTCAGGATACCACCCAGTATCTCAGTCCACTTTGTGTTGCCTACAGGATAGGCTCTCAGATATTCTTCTAGCACCACGTCTGCCTGCATGCCACCATGATGATAATGGACTGAACCTCTGAAACTGTAGGCCGTCACCTCAATTAAATGTTCTCCTTATAAGAGTTGCCATGGTCATGGCGTCTCCTCACAACAATAGAAACTCTAACTAAGACAAGGAGCTTTAGAAAAAAAGTGACAAAGTCCAAAGTATCAAAAAAGCTTTCTTAGGCAGTGGCCAGAATCAGGAAGAGACAGAAAGGAAAAGCCAGGCTCTTCTGAGTCCTAACTGCTTCATAGCAGCTGTTAAAAAGGCTGTTGTGCACTCATCCACGTTGCTATTTCACAGCTTATCTCTATATTTTAATTAACCCTCTCTTCCTTTTCATACAAATTACTAGATATTAGAGATACTGTTTGTGTTGATAGTGGCTGACTTTACAAATTAGTTCACATACTAAGGAGATATCAGGATATCATGCTACAATCAGAAAAAAAAGAACATTTAAAAATTCTGGACTGAGGGCTGGATCAAAAGTCTATCAGGCAATATATTTGAACTGTCATGTTCGGATTAAAAACATCAGAAGATAACAGAATATGTAGTTTTCCAAAACAGTCAAGAAGCTGCGAGGCTGCAGGCTGCCTAGTGCCAGAAAAAGTGAGTGCTAAGAAATCTTTCCTCTTAAAAGACAAGTTAGTTCCAACACTGATCGCATATCATTTCATTAAGGATTTAATATAGACTTATGGAAATAAAGTACACAATCTGTTATAAATGCCTTTATTCAGCTTCCCTATTAATCTCAGATAGTCCTGAGCATTATATGATAATCACAGCATTTACCATTCTGTGATTTTATAGGTTAACCAAATTTATTAAATTAAAAAAATTTACAGACTTCATTTTTATAATTTTCACTGAGGGACAAACCATCAGAACAAACAATCACATCCTAGAAAATATCAGGTCTCTTCTATGCTAAAGTTACTTTTTGTCCAGGCTGAAACCCTGTTCCACTTTGACTTTTTCTCTTCTTTGGATTCTGAAAGTTTTCATACCTTAAAAAGTAAGAGAGATGATATACAGTGGATAATAATAATTACAAAACAAAAATAATGGATTCTTTTAAAAACTGCCTTATGTTTTAAGAATGAAAGGAAAATAACTGAAAAATTATAGAGAACACTAAAAAACTATTAAAAATAATTCTTCAAAGTTGTAGTCTAGTAGAAAAAAAGGAGAAAGCAATAAACAGCAGATTAGACAGGATAAAATAAAAACTGCAATCAACAATATGTAAATTATAACTTCTATAGTTTTATTCAAAGGCAGGGAAATTACTAAGTAAGACATAATTTTTCTGCAATCAAATCAGCCCTTATTTGAGCAGTGGGACACTGAGGTGGGAGGGTTTGAGATCTGGTGTCCTGTTTCTGTCACTGAAAGACACTGAACACTAGTTATAGCAATTTGGCAATATGTTAGTACCCTGTCACAGGTACCATTATTATGCAATGATTCTACTTTTATCCCAGTGAACTAATGAAAGAAGAGCAAACATTTCACTTCACACTGCTTCCAGAATAGCAGTGAGAACCAGGAGACAACATAAATGTCAAGTCCTGGATACTGTGGCAGAGACACACTAGAAACTGGCATTAAACACCACAAAGTGGCCCTGCATAGCCTGTCAAACTGTTCAAGATGGCCGGATGTCTTAAAGGGATCGGGGGCCTAGCAGCACAGGTAGGGCATTCTCATTGTAGTGAGAAAAATGTTAACCTACATGAAGTCATGTGATATAGTGTTATATTATTTGTGTTTTAATAAATAAAGCTTGCCTGAAGATCAGAGAGCAAAGCAGCCATACTAGTCAGCCATACGGGCCATGGAGTGGTGGCACACATCTTTAATCCCAGGACTTGGAGACAGAGGCAGAATCTCTGTGAGTTCAAGGCCACCCTGGGCTACACAAGATTGAATCAATCTAAAAGAGAAACAGAGCTCACACAAAGGTGATCCCAGCACTAGGGAGGTGGAGACAGGAGTGCTAAGGCTGGATAGAAGAGACAGGAACTTGGTAGAGAGCAGAGTGTGGGGTGTGGAGTCTTCAGGATTCATGGAGACAGAATCTCACCCACTTTTGGTCTGAGGTAGAGGGAACAGCCAGTGACTGGCTGCTTGGCTCTTCTGATCTTCAGGTTGAACCCCAATATCTATCTCTGGGTTTTTAGTATTTGTGCTACAATGTGAGATTAAGGAAGTTTTCCTTTCTTATTCTTCTCTTTGTTTTTGGATATTTGTGCAGTAAGTACACATTGTGGACATATACACAGCTCACCTCCAAAGAACTGCAAAACTGAAGTATTTATTCTTAAACAAACCAGGAATAAATATTTTTTAATTATGCTGAATCACTGACATAGGATATTAGCCAGTCCACCATTCAAAGTAGCCACAGTGTAAACTGTGGGAAGACTATAAATTCCAGTGTTTAGTAAACTTTCCATAAGTAAAGAAAATTCTGTGTAAATGTCGACATTAATAAAATATAAATCATCTTATAAGCAAAACCAGTATATGTATGTTTATATGTGTACATACACATAGTTGTTGTTGTTTTGTAATTTGAGTAGCCCTGACTGTCCTGGAATTCACTATGTAAACTAGGCTGGCCTAGAACTCAGAAACTGAGTGCTGGGATTAAAGGCATATGCCACCACTTGCTGGCTTTATTTCTTCATTTTCTAAAATCAGTTATAATGTAACTCAAATAGAATATAACAAATTAGTTAAGGAAAATGGTTATGGGAATGGGATAAACAGGGCCTTACACATCCTATGCAAATGCTGTGTGACTTACAACCCCAGTTTAACCATGTATATTTCTAAATTAGCTTCCAAATTTTTAACTATTTTAAACACGAAAGAGCTTTGGTGAATAATATATTTCTTATGGTTACTTACAGCTCAGCAAAATCCTTCCCTTCATCTTCACTTATGGACGGTCTCATGTGAGCAAGTGCAGTCATTAAATGTGCCTGGCTAATAGCAAAACTGGTTTTGGTTGATCCTGGCTGATTAAGGGATTCATCCTCCTTAAATAAAAAGCAGATTAAACAAATGTTAATTCAGCAATTCAAGGAATAAAGTGTCATTTCTTCTTGTCAGTTTTTTCCTAGAAAGCATACACTCTTTCTCCAAGGACAATTCCAGAGCAAGGACACTTGACAGCCTCTGACTGAGCCACTGCGCTTCAGCGCTCTGCTTGTAAATGTGGCTCAGCTAAAATGCAAAGAAATACGCGTCAAAAAGGGAAAAGCAACTTTGAAGTTTTTAAGTTTTTTTTTTTTTTTAAGTTTTAACAGTTCTGAGGGGGAAAGGCCATACTCCACTTTGGCTCCGGTATCTGCCTTTGATGATGCTGATTTCTGCCCTCAGCTGGTCTTTCTGCTCTTGAGTAAGATCTTGGTGGCCTTCTTGGGAAGATGTCCTAAACACAGGATGTTGTGTAAACATTGGCTCTTTTCCAGGAGGTGCAGGTAAATCCTGAGTCCCGGAGCTTGGTGCAGAGAGACAATGTGAACTCTGCAGGATGGGCATAGCAAAGACCAAAGGAAGACAGATGGGCAAGACAGGAGGGGAGAACATGGTCACTGAAGATGAAAATGGAAACTTTGCTCCCTTTTTAACATCTATTGAGAATTTCACAGATGCACTTGAGTTTTGATCAAATCCATCCCCTCACCACTTTCCCCTCCCAACTTTATGTCTGTCTGGTGCTTTTAGGATGAGGCCATCCCAGAGCACAGGCAGACTACCAGAGACCATACCCCTCAAGCAACAACCTGAACTTAGGTTAAGCTTAAATCTATTAACTGATGACCAAAGAGAGGTTCAACATAAGCCTTATTCTTAGTTTTCTGTGTAAGTGAATTGGGGAGGGGTTGGAGGCCAGAGGTCAGTGTTGCTTTGCACCTTATTTTCTGAGATAGACTCTGACCTGGCTAGCAAACCTCAGTGATCATCCTGGGGAGTATGCCTCCCCAGATGGAATTACAAATACGTATCACCGTGTCCAGCTTTCTATGGAACTCCAGTCATGCTTTTGCATCAAACTCTTCACTAGCAGCCGTCTCCTGAGCCCTTTCTCTTAGTACCTAGAAGACAGTTATGCTAAGGTTCTCCAACATTCTAGAGAAGCTTAAAAATAGGAAACAATTAAATTATGTGTTGTGTTTTGTGTGTGTGTGTGTGTGTGTGTATTATTAAAAAAAAACAAGACCCTACTTCTTAGGAAAAAAAGTGGGTATTTTTATATTTTTGGAAATCTGAATTATGCAAGAAAATGTATAAAAAGTAACCATGCATGTAAAAATATTATATATTAAACAAGTAATAGTAAGCCAGTATTAATTTCAGTGGGTATATATTTTAACTATTTTTCTATTTAGAAAAAATAATGAGGTTGCCCAATTTAACCTAAATAGTTTCCTTGTTGATATATACAATTACATCTTTTCATATTTTCCATAAAAAGAATCACAGATAGGTAACATTTTTGTTAAGAATTTTAGACATTAGTACTTCATGACAATAAAGTTTATATTTACTATTAAATAGATCTCTGAGTAAAAAGGGTTTAAGATTGCTGACGAGGAGAGAAATACCCAGAAGACCACAAAGGCACCCACATCTGGGCCCTGAAGAACCAACTCCCTTGCTCCTGCTTAAATGCTTAACAATGACTGAAAATAACTAATTGGCATAATTTAAAAAAGCAAGACTATTTTTATTGTAGACCAATCACCAGAAAGACTATGTGGGGCTGGTTAGGAGATAAATCCTAGTTCAATGTCACATCAACATGTATCTTTATGTATCAGAGTCACACAATGACGAATACACAACATACCAAGTCAGAAGGGGTTCCATTTCCAAGTTCTGATTCGTATGAGCTTCCAAAGTAGAGCCGGTACATGTTGAATTTTGATTCCTCTGGAAGGATCTCAGACATCTCAAGAGAAACAAGAGACTGATCCAAGCTGCATTCTCCATCTCTAGCTGATTCATCAGAGCCACTGCTGTGGTTGAGGAAGACCATGGAGGAGAGACTTAGGTCACTGTCAGAGCTGGAGCCTCCGTCCTAGATGACACAGAGAGAGCCAGTGTAAGACTCCATTCAGTACTCCATAGCTAGAGATAACAGCAGATGACACCACTCCACAGAACACACTTCTCAGCAAGCTCTCAATCCTTTATGGATGTGAGGTACACAATAATAATGTTTTTATGAGACAAGGTTTTATGTAGTCCATGCTGACCTTATATTTGTGTATAACTTAGGATGACCATGATTTTTTGATTCTTGGGATTCCAGATGTGGACCAGCATGCCTGGTTTACCTGGTGTTGGAGGATGAGTCCAGAGCTTGGTCCATTCTAGGCATGCTACCAACTGAGCTACAGGTCCAGCCCTACACAACACAACTATTATAGTAAGGGAAGACTAAAATGAAGTGTGTAGAAAATCCAACAACTTTCCCAATGATAACAAAAGTAGAACCCAGAATCCCGGTTTTATTTCTCCATCTCTGCCTTTCACTCATTTTTGGTTTTGTTATGTTTATAATATGATTTATATGAATCATAGAGTGTGCATGTCTATGTACACATATATACTTATAAAGTTCTCATATGAAAAGGGGATCAGGCAGGGATAGGGATGCAGCTGAATGGTCTGGAGTCTGCCTAGCTCAATCCCTAGCACCATAAAGAAACAAAATAACAACAACAACAAAACCACTCACTATAATGGCTTGCTAAAACAAACAGCAAAAACTTGACCTGAGGACTGTGGACGTAGTTCTGTAGGTAAAGTGATATGCAAGCATGCGGCCTTGAGTTTAGCCTCAGAACACACATAAAAAGTCTGGGCACAGGTGGAATTGTCATCGCAGTGCTGGGGGTGGGGACAGTGTGACATAGAGGCTTCCTAGTCAGCCAGCCTATCCACAGTTTCAGGCCAGTGAGAGACCCTGTCTCAAAAGGGGGAGGGGGAATGCCACCCAAGGTTGCTCACTGACTTCCACACGTCATATACACGAGCATCCCTGGCTCCCCCCACATACACTTGACTTGGAACTACTGAAGAAATTTAGGACCTACAGACATTTCTAACAAAAATTGGTGGAGGGAAATATACTGAAAAGCTTCCTAGAAAATATAGGCAAAGTCTATAATGTAGATTATCTTCTGCAATAATTGAAAAATAAAATGCCACTATTGGAGAAAACACTGGTTCTGGGTCTGGGATATTTTGTATCAGGAAGTAAGGAAGCTGCTGAAGAATGAAGAGGACATGAGGTGAGGCTCCATATTTCATCCACAGGAGACTGCCACTCATTCAAAATAAATAGTAACTTCGGTCAGAAGCATAAAATAGCTGAAAACTTAAGTTATTTTTCTATTTATGTGAATTCACACTACCCCATTCTAAATAATACTTTCCTAATAACAAACAGTTTGTTAATATTATTGCAGTGTTAGGGAAACATACCAAATCTTCATGATTAAAATTCTCTGCAAATCCCATATCCAATTTTGGAACATTTACAATGGCAAATTAAAGTCCCCATAGAGTTTGACCCTGACCTGTTCTCTCCCTTCCCATGGAACTCACATGGAGCGCACCAGGTAGCAGCCTTCCTTGCAAGGCCTCCAGCTGCGCGTTGTACAGTAGAGCTTTCAGATCAGCCCCAGTGAAGGATTCGGTTACCAACGCCATGTGCTGAAGGTCCACGTCATCAGCCAGAGGTAGAGAGTCACTGAGGACATTTAAAATCTCAAGACGCGATCCCTGGAGGAAGAGAAACTAATTGACCAAACACATAAAACAACTGTCATTGTGAATTGTGACTCTTAAAACTTCTTTTATAAATTAACTGGACATTTCTAACAAGCTTTCCAAGCAGTTTGGAGAATGTACTAGAAGTATATTTTCTGTCTTTATTAGCACTGTGTCTCTAAAATGAATGAAAACCAGTATTTGTAACTAGTCGGCATGAACAAGTTCACATTCATACTGAGGTTATTTCCTAGATTTGGCCAAGTGTGCCAACAAAGAATTATTAAGAAACAAGCACATGGACCATATGCTTTGACCTTTTGGGCCCTTTCATTCATTCATTCATTTATTACTTTCTACATTTGGGAGCAAGGGTTGGCAGAACATGACAAGAACAGTTGAAACACCTTTCTCCACAGCCACATGCTCACTGCCCCACTTGCATGACCCTGAATCAGAGGTTTCTGACAGGATATGGGTGGGAGCTTTGGAAACAGAAGATGTGTTAGTCCTTTTTGTTTCCTGATTTTCTCCTATTGGCTGATACAGCCATTCCCCCACACCTAACTAGGGCCTTTTTCACTTTGAGTAACCAGTTAACAAAGCCTCTTTGCCTGCAAAGCTATTTCCTAAGGACAATTGCTACTGCATGGCCAAAGGAAAGAAGCTCAGAAGCAAAGAGTGTGGTGTTTGCATGGGACTATGGACATGATGTTATCACCTGATCTGGAGGAGGGCAGTATACACATTTATCCAGTCGGCCAGGCCGCAACAGGGCAGGGTCAATCAAGTCAGGGCGACTAGTAGCAGCCAACACATAAACACCTGAGGGGAAAGAACACTTTAGAGTGATGATTTAGTAACTTCTTTTTACAGTGTGTTTTGTGTTAACAGTGGCTCACCCTGTAAGCCTTCTACTCCATCTAACTGCGTCAGCAGCTGGTTAACTACTCGGTCAGTTACCCCTGTGTTGTCGTGACCTCTTCGAGGAGCAATGGATTCAAACTCATCAAAGAAAAGGATGCAAGGCTTTGCAGCCTGTGCTCTGGGGGAAAAAAAGACAAACATTCTACATTTTACCAGGGCTCCACAGTTCACAAACTCTTCACACACACACACACACACACACACACACACACACACACGCATATGCAGCATAGACTATAATATATAACATAGCACAAGTGTGTGTACACATTTATCTTAATCTTCACAACTAACCCTTAAAGAAAGCATGTTTGATGCAATTATCCATATTTTCAGGATCATAAAATTTAAACTGGAATTTGCTGCTCATAGTAGTGTTACTTATTTTTATTATATTATTAATTCTCAGTTAGTTTCATCTATGCACACAAGGTACTTTGATCATATCTGCCTCCTGTTTTCTCTCTAAATTTACTCTTGAGAGCTTAAAGTATGCTTAAGATATTTGTTTGGAGATTCATGCCTCTGGATAAGTAAAAGTCTAAAACCCAAATTTTAGTCAATAGGTTCTGATTATGGCTAGTCATTTAAAAAGATTTGTATTTTTAAGTTGTGGGTGTGTATATGAAATGTGTGTGCATGCATCCTCAGATACCAGAAGAGGATGTTAGACCCCTTGGAGCTAGAATTAAAAGCATTTGCAAGCCACCCGATGTGGGTGCTGGGAACCAAACTCAGGTTCTCTGGAAGAGCAGCATGCTCTCTGCCCCACTGAGCAACTCTCCAGCCTCACGGTGGCCATTTTTATGTGTGCTCATTGGCTTTTGCTTCTGGGAAATGCCTGTTTAAATCTTCAACCTGTTCAAAGATGATAAGCTCATTATTTTTCATTGCATTTTAGGAACACTCTGAAAAATCTTGCATTATTAGATATGAAATATTTAGAATTATATATTCTTTGTAAATTTAACCTCTTGCAATATGGGGGGACTTTAATAATTCCCCCTTATAAGGCTCTATTTCTTAAACTTCATGATAGATACATAAACCTTTAATTTGGAGACTACAACAAAATAAAATTTTACTTTAAAAACTTCCCATGATTCTGTTACACTTGAATAATTATTTTCAACTTTAAGTATTACCTTCTGTGTTAATATGAGATCTTATGTATATTCAGTAACACAGCATTAATAAAACTGGATATATCACATGCTGACTTCTAAGAGATATGTTCTAGGAGAAAAAAGAACTTAGAACTTAAAAACATAAGGAATATATAAGGAATAATTATTTGCTTCATATAAGTATCTAATCTGAAAGAAAAGTGTGGTGATGCATACTTCTAATTCCAGAAATTAGGGAGCTGAGGCAGAAGGACCATGGATTCAAGGCTAGTCTGTCTTGTACAGTGACATTTTACCTAGGAAGGAAGGAAGGTAAGGATGAAGGAAGGAAGAAGGACAGAATAGTCTGATCTTTGAACAAGTACTTATGATTCTACTTTCAAGAATATTACTATTATAAATAAAAATAATCTCAAAAATTTAATATTGGAAATTGTATTTTAAATAGTATTTGCTGAGATAAAACCCTTTTCATTTGCTTTGTTATTAAATAGACCATAGGTTTCAAGTTATCAATTCTTCAAAAAATAAAACCAAAACCAAGATTACTAAATGATAACAGCCAGTTACTTCACAAAGTCATAAAAACCACCTGATGAAAACATCTCGAACAGCTTGCTCACTTGCTCCAATATACTTGCTGAGTAACTCTGGTCCCTAGAAGGTAAAAGAAAATCAGGCTGAAATGAAATTGATTAAAAACAAACACGGCTTGCAGTTAAATTACGCATAATGAATTAGAGAACATTTAAGAGAGTGCCTCTTACTTGTATCTTACAATGATAGGGTCGAATAGCTGTCTCTTACTCGGATCTTACAATGATAGGGTTGAATGGCTGTCTCTTACTCGGATCTTACAATGATAGGGTCGAATGGCTGTCTCTTACTCATATCTTACAATGATAGGGTCGAATGGCTGTCTCTTA
>LOEQ01002620.1:267828-291041 GCA_001685075.1 Bramus lutescens | reverse complement strand
TGGTTGTGAGCCACCATGTGGTTGCTGGGAATTAAACTCAAGACCTTTGGAAGAACAGACAATAGCTCTTAACCTCTGAGCCATCTCTCCAGCCCCCTAGGATCAAATATTTTTTACTGTGGTTATTTTGCTAAAATGAGGGTTTGGATAAATTGAAAGAATGAAATCATGAAGGCACAAAGCACAAAATTTTACATCTGTTGAATCTAGCTTCCTCCCAAATTAATAAGGTTTTACTGGTAGTAATATTTTAAAATAATTAAACTGACATTTATTTTGCATAATGATTATGTAATCACCAAACCATTCCATATGTACCGAGCACCTACTTTCAGTGAAGCAGATCAGAAAAGCAAATAAAAAGCAAGTGAGAACTGTCCATAGGGAAGTGACTCACTGTGGAGGAACAGCCATTGCTCACTCCATGCCTCTGCAGCAGCTACTCGCTTGAATGCAGTGCATCGTCATGCTCATTCTTACCATTTTCTTCAGGCTTATATCCATCAACTCCCTTATTCCTTCCTCATTTTCTTCTTCTGGGGACTGCTGGGAGAAACTATTCTTCAACATGTCAAAATTCTTTTCCCGGGAAATATAACCATCTCCAGTTAAATAATAAACTTCAAAACAGACTTCATAAAACATAGAAATCAAAAATTGAACCAATAAGATATCATTAGTTATTTCAGTATAAGATAATAAATGATACATACACAATTACTGATCTGATCCACTATATGGCAGAGGTTTTATAATAAAGTGCTTCTTATTAAATTTCTTTCCACAGGATTAAATACCCCTTTAGAGGTTCCTGGATTTGGGGTTTGAAAGTATATCAAGCTGCAATAAATGAGGTGGATTTTTTAACCAACTTTTCTTTGTATGCTTATATATGTGTATTTACATAAGCTGTGTGTGGCATGTTTGTATTCTCTGCATATAGACTATAAAAATTAAGCACACACTTTACTGCACCCTCACAAAAGGATCTCCTCTCCTCCAGATAGTGGATGTGTTCATTTCCTTGGGTCTGCTCATCTACCTCATCTTCAAGCCTCTCTCTGGAGAGGGACTTCCATGCTTTCTATATCATGTCCTGGGAATGTAGCAGTGAAGTAGCTTTCTTGGAGCTTAGTAGTGTAGCGGAATGTTTTGGCAAAAACCAGGAAGAAAATCAAGTGTCAGATGAGATGGGTATCTATTAAAACTTCTCCAGTCCACAGTATAACATACAAGTTTAAGAAACCTACTGTAGAAAACAGTGTTCCCCAAGTGAGCCTCTCCTAAAATGTGTTAGAAGCATTTGAGGAAGTGGATTGGAGAAGACAGATCTTCTTCAGTGCTATTTAATCATGTGCCACAACTACGATATAGCTTCTCACTTCTTGCTGAGACTTGTGTAAGATCCCTGTAAGGTTGGAGGAGCTGAACTGGAGTGAGGGATGGGTTAGAGTGCTTGCTTTAAAATGTGTGAGGCCCTGGATTCAGTCCCCGGCACTACATTGCACTCCCAGACACTACAGAGTGGGAGCTACCTCATGGAATAGTAAATGTGAGGAGAACTACAAAGGGCACAGAACCGTTGAATGGCAGAGAAGTTTGGTTATTCAAAATACTGCTCTAAAATGTTAATGTATTTTTTATCTTAGAAATGTTTATTAGAAAATTTATGTGTATGAGTCTATGTGAGTGTGTGCTGGGTGTGTGCAGGTGCCTGCCAGAGGCCAGAAGAGGGTATTGAATCCTCTGGAGCCAGACAGATTAGAGACAGTAGTGAGCCAGCCAGCATGGGTGCTAGGAGTCAACCTTGGGTTCTCTGCAAAAGCAGCCCGCACTCTTCCCTCTATGTGCCAGGCATCTTCTCTTTCTGTGTCCCAAATTTAATTCAAGTGAAAGAGCAAAAAGATACACAAATTTGCTCAATTACAAAGAACTCTATAGTCTTTTCTTAAGCAAATGGACATGGTAAGCAATTTGTTTCTCTGAAAACTGGTATCTAAATTAGTTTTTATTCTGTTTCCAAAATTCGTCCCAGGGAATCCTGACAGCAGGAATAAAACATAGGAAATGAACATTACCCTGAGGGGGGTTGCAGACCAGAGCTATTGCTCTGCAGAGCTGCGGATCAGCACACTTCCCAGTGCCCAGCATTCCTTTGATTTAGAATTGTCTTCGGCCTGGCCTGCTCTCACTTCCCTCTCCTCAGTCATGAAGACCAGAGGGATATTAATGTCTGGGTTGTTAGGGCATGTTGAGCTTTATCCTCATTCTCTTATAGTGGAGCACACACTTTCTTCAGTGAAAAGGCAACAAATGACACCCAAATAACACATGCGTACATTCAAGGCCTGTTTTCTGCTGAGCACACAGGCTCAGAAACCTTAGTCTTCTTGTCAGTGGACCCTTAGTGGCTGTTCTTAACTGGACTGTAACAGTGGTGACAGTTGAGCATGACAGACTCAGTAAAGGCAATGGGTCACAACTGGGTCTCCCAATTTATCTTTTGTGGGTTTTCTTCTATTTTTTTTACATTTATGCATGCATGCAAGTATGCATTTATGCTCATAGAGGTCAGCAAACAACTTTCAGGAATTGGTTCTTTCCTGTGTGTGTGTTCAGGTTGACAGGTGGCAAGCGCCCTCACCTGACAACCATCTTGTTGGCCCTCATGAGACATTTTCACAAGGGTGTTGTAGAGAACACCGATTTCATCTGTTTGGTTATATAAGCATTCACCTGTGAACAATCATTCCTGGAAGAAGCTCCATCTACTAAGGCTGACTAATGAGAACTCCAGTAATTTTGGAATATTTGGAGTCTAGAGCCTAATTACCTTGGACTATCTTTAGCTACTTTAAATGGCCATTTATTTTCTCCTCTGAATGTGACCTGACATCCTGGTGACAATTAGGTTAATCCTTTGGAATATTTCCACCAGCCCAGAAACTAAGAATGTCACAGTGAGGCCTTTAACAAGTCCCCTGCTATGCTGTGACCACCTACCCAATGCTGCCACCAATTTTAAAAGTGTTTGATCTATCTATGACTTTGTGGTCACAAATATGCAAATTGGGTAAACCTGAATCTATGTTCCCAGCTGTGGCCACTCTAGTTAACCAGCTCCAGAAAACGCTCTCTTGTCCCTTTTAAGGTGATCTGTCACTGCACCAACACACTAAACACAGGATTGATGTCATAGCACTAAGATAGTACTTGTTTGTTACATTTCATCTTTTCTTCAAAAGTTCCTCGAAGAAACACTGACAGTTCTTTAACCCACTCTTTTACATTTATATAGTTATCACTGTCTTTGTCAAATACATAGAACACTGAAAAGGAAAAGGAGTGTGTAAGTGTATTGTAATTGTTTTATAAGACACACACATACCCATTTATATAGAAAACTTTACTTACAAATCAAGGGGGAACTGTTTTGGTGTTAGCTTTTGAAAGAATCAAAATTATTGGTAATGTGGGTTTTTCTCTTTATTTCTAAAGCAGAATAGTCATTCCACACAATGAGCAATAATGATCTTCATTTGTGGTGTTTCATGTAGTTGCTAAAGACAAGAAAATCTAGAGCTAATTAGCGACAGTTTAAGAATCAAAAATAAAAAGCTGTGAGAAATCTGTTGTAGTTTCCACGTCTCAAACTAAATTACTAATGTTAAGCATTTTTAAGTTCTTATGTATTTCTCATTTGTGTGTGTGTGCACGAACATGTACCATGGCCTGTGTGGAGGCCAAAGCCTTGTGGAACTGGCTCTCTTCCATTTTAGGTTGTTTCTGTGGACTGCAGCTCAGGAAGCCAGACTTGCTGACCTATTTTGCCAGTTCAAATTTTAAAGTTATCAATGAGACTTTAGTATCCTATAGAAAAACATTCAGCATTTGATCTTTGGAGATGAGGTGTATATTGATGATTTTGTTTGTGGCAATGGTTTCACAGATATGCATGTGTCAAATCTTATCAAAAATGTATATTTTCATGATTTACTACAGAACTTAACTAGATATACCAATCACTTTTGTGTTTTAGACAAGTGACTTTAAATATTTCCAATATAAAATGTCAATTTTTTACTCACACATTTCTATGAAGAAAAAACGCCAATTAATGATTTACACATTGGTGACCTGGACTTTCATGATCCACATCTGTGGTGTGTACTTTCATGATTAAAAGCCCTCAGTTGTTTGTCCTTAAAAAATGCCGCTAGACTCTTTAGTTCAGTGGTGGTGATTTCTCAAAACTTCCCTGCTATGAGCTACAAAATTCAGCATGGTTCGTATTGAAATCCAATCCTCGCATTCCCTCTGGCTACTGTGTGCAGCACTCTCCTGCTAGGATTATTCCTTTCTAGTTTGGCACTGAGAGAAAGTCCAGTCTTGTGGAAAGGACATGCGGACGGGTTCAGTTTTGGGTTGGTTCATTTCAGTTTGTTGTGACTCCTTACCCCTATTCATCAACGTATTCCAAATATGTTGTGTAGGATCCCCCGAAACGTGTTGCAGTCTAGTCTGGCATTAGCAAGATTTCCACTGCGTCTTTCCGCCAAGCTATAGAAAAGGCGTATGAGACATCCAACCTCACTTTTCTTGACTGTAAAATAAGAAGACAAAAAGGATGCAGAGTTAATCACAGAGTTATTCATTGCAGTCACAGCAAGTTAGTTCTTATGATACCAAATGGCCATATAGGATGTGAATTTGTTACTGAGTAGTTTGTAGTGTTTTGCTTCTACCAGATCTGCAGACTTCAAACTGGAAATTTGGAATAGTCACACAGGTGGCTCTCATTCCAGACTTAGAAAGTGATGTTTAGGCCTGCACAGGTGGTGTACAGTCGGGACAGAAACCAGGTGTTAGGCCTGGGGCTGGGGACAAGACTTAAAGCATTTGGACTCTGTTTCCATTTCTTTATTAAAGTTGATTTATTTTGGTTTTATGTGTATGGTGTCTTCTCAGCATGTATATCTGTACCACATGTGTGCAGTGCCCTTGGAGGCTAGAAGAGGCCATTGGATACTCAAGAACTGGAGTTGGAAATGAGCCTGGGCCTTCTACAAGAGCAGCAAGTGTTCTTAAACATCAAACATCTGGTGCAGGAGAATTGTCTGTATTCTGTCAATCATGTATTTCAATAAAACACTGATTGGCCAGGCAGGAAGTATAGGTGGGGCGATGAGAACAGGAGAATGCTGGAAAGGAGGAANTCAATCATGTATTTCAATAAAACACTGATTGGCCAGGCAGGAAGTATAGGTGGGGCGATGAGAACAGGAGAATGCTGGAAAGGAGGAAGCCCATTCCTCCAGTCCAGGCCAGACCACCCAAGAGGCAACATGTGACCTGCCTGGCTGAGAAAGGTACCAAACTGTGTTGCTAGCATAGATAAGAATAATGGGTTAATATAAGCTACAAGAGCTAATAAGAAGAATGAGCGAGTGGGCCAATCAGTTTTATAACTTATGGAGATCTCTGTGATTTTCTTTGGGGACATGCCAGCTGTGGGGTACTGGGCGGGACGGAAACCCCAACAAGCCGGCCCTCATGTTACAAACATCTCTCTAACCCCCGTTTCTATTTCTTATCTTAAACTGATAACTTAACAACTCCTTGTTCCCTCTCTAGTAACAGCTGAGTGTCGTCCCGGGTGATGTCAGATTCTTCAATCTCTTGAATGTCTGATTCTGTGACTTGAGGGGACTGAAGTGGAAAGTGACAGCTGGTTGCCACTTTTTGTTTTCCTTAGCTTTTTCTTGATTCTTTCCTTGTTTTTGGAGGAAGGTGAGGAGAAAGAAATTTCTTTGTAAATACTCAGTTTAAGACATGCAGGACTCTCTATGGTTTGAAGAATGTGGTAGATCTTAGGGTAGTGGCTGAAAATCTAGACAGTAAGCAATTTCAAAGGTGCCTAATAAAATTTATTTTATGGACTAAATTAAGATATCTTGCTTCTTAATAGAAGCATACTGTACCAGTGCAGCCCTGAAATAGGATGTAATGGTTATTTTTATTCATTGCCTAAGTCTTAAGGGACTCTGATGAACCAGGGAACTGATACAGACATGACTCCTGCCTTCAAGGCTGTTGCAGGCTGTCAAGACATACGAGACTATGTTATGCTCAGTGGTAGAGCTTGCCTAGTGTGATTGACAGCTCCTCATAAACCAGTTGTTAAGTGTTAAATAAAGTATTATAAATCACAAACCAAAGGATTATCAACTAGGGAAGATGCTGTGCTGTAGGACAATGGTATTACCCTGTCAACATTTGTTTTTTTATGCTTGTCTAATAAAATGCTGATTGGCTGGTACCCAGGCAGGAAGCAGAGGCAGGGCAATGAGAACAGGAGAATTCTGGGAAGAGGATTCTGCAGTCTGTAGTCGTGACCCAGCCACAGAGGAAGCAAGATGTGACTACCTCACTGAAAAATGTACCAAGCCATGTGGCTAACTCAGACAAGAATTATGGTCTAATGTAAGTTATAAGAATTAGTAAATAAAAAGCCTGAGCTAATGGGCCAGTTTATAACTATTGTAGACCTCTGTGTGATTCTTTGGGACTGAATGGTTGCAGGACTGGGCAGGACAGAAAACCTCAGTCACAGTGCTAAGAAATGAGATATTCAAAGTGGCAGTGTCACTGGAGTGGGGTCTTGAAGGAGCAGGCACTTACTTAGGAGGCAATTTGAAGACTCGAGGTTTTTCTTGTTTGTTTGTTTGGTTTTTGAAGATAAGGTTTCTCTGTCTAACAGCTCTATCTGTCCGGAAACTATTTCTGTAGACCAGGCTGACCTCAAACTCAGAGATCCGCCTGCAATTTACCTCCTGAGTGAGTGCACCGCCACCACCCAGCTGACTCGGGGCTTTTGAGTTCTAAGAGCGGCAGAGGGTCCATGGGGCATATTGGTAGGTGTTTTTTTGTTTTTGTTTTTTTAATCAGAAATGTTTATTTTTTGCTTATTTTTCTCAATTTTTTTTAATTTGGGAATTCACACAATGAACCCCATCATACTTGTTTTCCAGTCCTCTCCCATCATTGTGCCCCCTGAAAAAGGAAAAAAGTACACTAAGTTCAATTTGTGCTGCCCATATACTTATTGGAGAAGGATCAAACTCCCAGTGGCCAGCCCCTTAGAGACAAGTCCTTCCCCGCCCTACCCCATCAGAAGCCACACACTTCTGCTTCCCTGTCATAGTTTCTAAGGGTTCTCTTCAATGGCTTCATGTCTAGACTTTTTGGGGGTGTATGGCGTTGTCTCTCATTCTCAGCTGTGATTCTGCAGCCATCATCTACACCGCAAAAGAAGCTTCCTTGCCCATAACAGCCAGTGGCAGCCTGGATCATGAACTTCCATGGTTTCTGGAGACAGCATGGACCATGAACATCAACATGGGTTCAGGCAGCAGCATAGACCATAGACCTCATTCAACATGGTGCCCGCTGGGCTACTGACATAAACACAGCCACAGCACGGACTACAGACATGGTCCCTGGTGGGAGCACCAATGACAGTCCTCATGTGTTGGCAGATTTTACAAACAATACAAAACTTATTCAAACAATTCTGGCTGGTAAACCAGACCTGCATTTATGTTTTCAACCACTTTCATAAAACGGTCTTGAAATTATTTTCAAATGGAAAATCAGTGATTTGTATTTTGCTACCTGGTCACAACAGTGTGTCCGTCTTTTATTTTTATTTATTTTTTTGATACAATGTCTCACAGTGTAACCCAGGCTGGCCTGAAACTCTTGGATCTACGGCCCCAATTTCCCAAATACTAGTGTTACAGGCATGTGCTATTGTCTCCAGCTACATGACTTTGATTTTCCTTAGAGAAGTGAGGTCTTAAGTAGCCACCCTTTAAACTAATGAGAGTTGACTGGAGCGGTGGTGGTGTGCACGCCTTTCATCCCAGCGCTCAGGAAGCAGAGGCAGGTGGATCTCTGAGTTCAAGGCAAACTGGGTATACTGTGTTCCAGGCCAGCTATGCCTACACAATGACACCTGTCTAAGACAGCAATGCAGTGAGATCTTTGTGACAGTTTCAGCTAATCGCAGACAGTAAAAATAGGCCCTATGATTGATATACCTACTGTGATGTTGCCATTTCCACTCACTCAAGTCCTGGAGGGAGGCTCCTTCCAACCAACAAAGTAAAAGAAACCAGCAAGGTTCAGGCAGTTGAAGTCTGAGAAAGCCCACTGAGACTTGTGCTCTTCCCCAGTGTCATGTAAGTGGTATCAAGTGCTGGGAAGGGGCTCTCCTGACCGAGCTGCCTACAAGTTGTACTCCAGGCATGCAACTTTTTCTTAAATTCTTTGACAGTTTCATGCATGTATATAATGAATTTTAGTCCTTTTCACCTGCTGCTACTCTCATCTCCCCCACTGAAAACTTTCCAAGTCCCCTTCCCACTGTCTTTTCTCTGTGTGCCTCACTGAGTTCGATTAGGGCTACTTGCCCGGCCATGTGTGGGAGGTTGCTTACCTCCAGAGAGCAGTAGGCTATACCACTGAAGAAAGTGATATCCCTTCCCCCAGCCACTACTAACTGTCCGCAATCCCTTAGGGGGCGGGGCCTCATGGGCCTTTCCCCTTCCCATGATGAAATGTTGACAGGACTGTCTTGACATGTGGGCAACCACAACTGCAGAGCTCATAAGTGTAACAGGAATGTCATGTCAAGGAAGACTTCATTTTGCAACCCATCTCCCCATCTGCCAGCTCTTTATTCTTCCTGTCTCCCCCTCTTCTACAATGTTCCTTGAGCCTGGAATGGGTGGTATAGACCAGCCATTTGGGGACGAGCAATCAATCCATCAGCCTTTATTTCAGCTCTTTAACCAGTTAGGAATCACTATGTTATCTGTTGTCTGTTGTAATAAAGCTTTTCTGATGAAGACCAAGAGCAACACTAATTCTGTGCAAACACAAGTATTTAGAAAGTGGTTTAACCATATCCTTTCAGCAAAGTGATAGCAGTGGGTTCCCCTTTAGGTACCATGATCTATCTACCTGCCGCCAGCTCTTGATCAAAGGTACAGTCCTAACCCTGGAGCAGGCCTTGACTGCAATTAGGAAATTGTTACCCTATTATATTCATGCCACCACTGCACCAGTGGTGTTGTTATTGCCAGGGTAGTTGTTATTGTAGCTCTTAGTGTTCATAGCTAGGTAAGAGTGTTGATAGCTTTCCTCTCCCAGAAGCCTCCAATAGCACCCCAGGCACTGGGAAAGCTAGCCAGCAGGAGGAAGCATCCAGCTATTACAACTTGATTTTTAAGTCCTCTTAGAAATCTCTAAGTCCAGAGTGTGTAGGATCTTCAGCAACAGAGTCTTAAATCAAGTTCTAGCAGAAGGGCAGTGACATACATTGTTCTGGGGCCTCTCTAACCAACAACTCAGAGGGAAATATCCTACACTCAGCACTGCACTGACATTTTGTTAGATAACAAGGCCTCTGGGACAAGCACTTAGGGGATGCATGTCTCTGCCTCTCATGCTTGCTGCCATGGTGCCCCCATCATGGTGGACTGTATTATTTAAATCATGAGCCAAGATAACCCTTCCCTTCATACGCTGCTTTTGTTGGGTAATTGCCACAGAAGCACTATAGTAACTTACAGGTTGGGTCATGTAGGAGCTACAGCTTCCAGTTTCTTCTGATGTGGGTTTACTATGAGTACATAGGATGGATTTTTTTTCATTTTTTTGCTTTTTGCCTTGTGCTCATGACTCCTACCTTAGCCTCCCTAGAGCTGGGATGATAGGTGTGTCCTACACCCAGCTGGAGTAAGCTTTAAACCATTTCATAATTGATCAGTTCGAACTTTTTTTTTTTTTTTTTGAAGGTGCAAGGACAAGAAAAGTCCTCTTCCTATATCCTTTTCAGGCAGTTTCTAGTATCAACATCTTAAGCTGTGATGATTGAGTACTACTCTTAATGAAAGGCTGCAATTGCATTTTAGTAAATTTTCCACTAATGGCCTTTTAAAGGGCCAGTTAAGTGTTAAGGTCCAGTGGGTGATCAATTTCAGTGTTTCCTTGGTTTTCCTGATCAGGATTGAATTTGTAAAGTCTTTCTCAACTATGAACACATACTTCAGGGAGTAATGCTAGAGATGAAGGGCTGCTGCAACCAGATATTTAGGTTAGTCAATCCAAGGCCGCATACGTGATATGGTTTGCATGTTCCTCCTGCTCTATGTTGAAATCCTACCCTCCAATGCGGTAGTAATAGGAAGCAGGGCCTTTCTGAAGGGATTATGTTTGGCGCCCCATCAAACGAGATGCCAGTAGCCTTTCAGCCTGAAAGTAGGCTGTTCACTCTCCTATAATTTAGAATTATCAGCATCCAGAACCATACACAGTCAATTTCCAGGCTTACCTTGTATTATTCCTTTTTCTACCCCTGCCTAGAGAGTTCTATTTTTTTTTTTTACTTGAGAAAGCAGTGGAGTGACTGCAGCACAGCTTCTAACCCTTCCACCCAGAGCTAATTAGGAAATATGTATGCAAACCATGTAATACTGGTATGTCATTTTGTCTCACAAATGCCTAGAGGTGGCCCTGTTGTAAGTCTGAGTTAATTTTATTAAAAACTCATTAATACTAAGAACGAAAGATTTGGAGCCAAAGGACAAATATTAAATGTTTCCCTCCCTTTGCCAGGAGTGGATCAGAGATGCAGGTCAGTGTCTCTGACTTTTGGCAAGGGGCAAAGTTAGAAACACACAACTAAACAAAAGTTGCATTCAAAAGTTGCTGCTGAACACAGCGATGTAAGCTGAGTATCATTAGCAGTGTCCAGAAGAATAGTAAAGTTCCCAGTCTGCCAAGCAAACACTCCCAGCAGCCACTTTAAAACGGAGCACTTGTGAAGGCAGAGACTGATGTTGGAAACACTAAGGAATGTGCTGGATGAGAGTCACTTCTAGATACTAAAATGACTAGAACAGTTGTAAAATTATTTACCTTACTGTATCAAGACTGGAATGCAGTTTGGATTTGGTGCCTCCTCTAAAGACTCATCTACTAGGTGGCAGTACATCTCTGATTGTGTAGATCCTTCTATGATTTTCAAATCTTACCTTTTATCTTTGTATTTCAGGCTGGCCTTGAACTTCTGACCTTCCTGTCTGTACCCCCTTAAGTATTAGGAATATAGGTGTGAGCCACCACTCAGTTTATGTGGTGCTAGGGTCTGAACCAGAGGTCACGTCCATACTTAGCAGACACCCTAGGATGCATTATCCCAACTCCACAATCCCCTATACTTTAAATAAGATACACAGGCAGTCTACTACAGACTGTGAGCTCCATATACCACAATGTAGTCACCTCTTTTCTGGGTTCTCTATGTAGTTTGGAATCTCTCCTCATTACTCCATCTGAGGCCCAGGCTGGCCTCAAATTCAGAGATCCTTCTGCCTCTGCATCCTGAGAGATGGGATTAAAGGTGTGCACCACCACTGCCTGCCTTGTAATCACCTTTTCACAAATGAAATAGGTGACAACAGGATGTTAATCCCTTCTGAGATTAATATTCAATCTGTTAACCCCAGGAAAATGGAGTTTGCAGCCACGACACCAATATTCAGAGGTAATCCCCTGCCTCTGTGCCTAGTCTAAAATTAGACAATTACTTTGAAAAGGGATTAGAATGGCATCTTTAGTGCTGCACTACCCAATAGTGTTCCCATCTGTGCTGCTCTACTTGGTAGTCATTATGCATAGGTGGACATTGAACAGTGGCTAGTGAGATGAAGAAAATAGAATTTGAAATGTCATCATTTACAGATGGTCATATATAGCCAGCACCTACCTTTTTGGACAATGCAACTCTAGAAAGTAGTTCAAAGTTAATAGACATAATGTACATTAAGTGTAGAAACCAAAGCTTTCTAGATGGATCTTTTAAAAATGGCAACAGTTATGTTGTAAAGAATTTTTTTTGTGAGGTCACTAGCTTTCTGAGAGTCTGAGTCACTTGGTGGCTGTTGATTATAAGAGTTTTGTCATATTATATAAATAATAATAAATTATAATGTCATAAATTTTAAAGATTCCCTCTAAGAAGCTCTAAACCAGCAATTCTCATCCTGTGGATTGTGATCCCTTCAGCAAACCTCTATCTCCAAAAATATTCACAGAATTTGATACAATCCATACCAGTATCTGCTAGTTATGAAATAGCAAGAGAAATAATTTTATGGTTGAGGGTCACAACATGAGGAACTGTATTAAAGTGTTGCAGCATTAGGGAGACTGAGAACCACTGGGCTACCAAAGCCCAGGAAACTTCTGCCATATGGGCCTAGGACGTTGTACACCAAGGAAAATAAAAACACAAGTTCTCTTAAAGAAGCCTAAGGTAAGCCAAATTGCCCAGGCCAGTTCTGTGAGAGCATGATGCAGAAGGCCACCAGAGCTGTCTGGGAGACCCACAGAGCAGTGGGAAGGCTCTGAATCTGTCACCGTCAGACGCCAGTGTGTGGTGTTAGAAGACTCACACCATTTGTGAGCATCTCTCATGCCACTGGATTTGTTTATAATCCAACTAGAAAACAGGTAACTAGTTAGGCCAGGATAGGACCTTGAGGACACAGCTATGCATAACCATTCAGTCTGAGGATTTTAAACAGAACTGAAAATCAATGTCAAAACTTTTGAAAAAGGGAAGAAATGCAGCAATTCATTCCTTTTTAAAAACAATATCCTTGCTGATCAATTATTAAAATTAAACTTGCCTGTGGAACTGCTTTCAAGAATTAAACACATGGGTAGCAGACATATCTAAAATAATTTCATTAGGATGATGAATTTAGATTTTAAAAACAATACAACATTTCCTTTTCAATGTTATAAAATACTCCTTTTAAAAAGCAGTAAATGGACTAAGGGAGACGTCTGGGGTGGAAAAATGCTTGCTGAGTAGGACCTGAGTTTGAATCCCCAGCATTCATAGAAAGACCTGGTACAGCAGTGACTGTACATAGCTTCTCCCCAGCACAGGAGAAGCAGAGACAGCTGGTGAGTTCCAGGATTAGTTAAGTCCATCTTAAAAAACAAAACCTACAGAAACAAGATTGAGCAAGACACCAGGGTTTAATCCACCTCTGCCCCTTGCACAATACACATTCCTGCGTGTATGTGAATCCATGTGTGTGCTATGTGCATCTATAGAAATAATCAGTGTTTACTGTACTTATTGGCTAAATTTATAAAACTTTAAGAGTTACCTAAGAATTAAATGATAGAGGGTGGCAAAAGAGATCGGAGTAGTGCTTGAGGGATTCGGATAATTTTATAGCCCAACTTGAATAAGGGAAAGCTAAGTCAAGCTTACAAAAGTCTTAATTAACATTGTGTCCATCCACCTGAAGTCCCAAGGAACAAGGAAGTGCTTGAGGTCGGGTGAAGTTAAATAATGTCAATGCCTAGAATGAAAATGACCACCATGCAGGATTATTTGTAGCTCTGTCTGAGAAACAAACCCTCAGGAGTGCATCACAATTTTCAGGGCAAGGATTAAGAAAACTGACTTATTAAATTATGTATAGCAAGCACTGTAACATGGAAAGCATCACACTATTCATTTTGTTGGAGACAGGGTCTCACTGTGTAGCTACAGCTAGCCTGAAATTCTCTATGTAGATCAGACTAGCTTTGAGCTCAGAGACCCACCTGCCTCTGCCTCTGCCTCCTGAGTGCTGGGATTAAAGTTGCTCACCAACATATCTGGTGAGCATTAAATTATATTTAAAGTTTTTTTGGGTCTATATGTGTATGTGTATACACAAACATGCTACAATGTGCGAGGAAGGTCACAACTTTGTGGATTTTTTCCTCCCACTTTACACGGTTTTTGCAACCAAACTCTGCTTGTCAGGCATGCATCCCCCAGCATCAAGTTCCATTATCCATTGAGCCATGTTGCCACTCCTACCCTAAAGATCTGTTATTATTGTGTACAAATGTGTGGAGGGCAGAGAACTTGGGAACCGGTTCTTTCCACTGTATTTTCCAGGAACTGAACTTAGGCCGTCCAGCTTGCATGGCAAATGTGTTCACCTGCTGACCCACCTCACTGACTAAATCGTCTCATGTATTTCTATTATTCCCTGAAGTCAAGCAATCTGTTTTGTACCAGAAACCACTGGAACTGGTCAAATTAATTGCCTGTAATTAAAAATTCTTATTGTGAACAGAATAAAATCTACGCTTGGTTGGCAGGTAATTCTTTTGCATTTATGTATTTTCAAGACACTCTCCCCACATGCCCAAATGGGTCAGGACACCTGATGGCTTACACGTTTCTAAGTACATGGTAATGGCTCACCTGCTTATCTACTTGAGAAGTAATTTGTTATTATTTTGTGTGTGGAATGTAGGTCAAGGACAGCTTTTTGGAGTCAGTTCTTTTGGCCCCAGAGACTGAAAGCAGGCTATACAGTCTGTGTGGCAGAGCTTTACAAACCTGACCATGTCTTACCCACCACTGCCTCAGGGTCCCACTATGTAGCCCTGGCTGGCCTGGAACATGCTCTACAGCATGCTGACTTCAGAGAACCACCTGCTTCTGCCTCCCTCAGCACTGGGACTCAAGATACGTGGTACATGCGCAGCTCTTATTTTTTTTTTTTATGACCGAATATATAGAACTAGATTCTTAGTGTATGGTTACAGAGCACTCAGTGGTGTCTAGCAAGTTTCCACCTAATCCACCGACCAACATGTCTCACCGAATCACGGTGTAGAAACAGTATTGAAGACTGAGTACTCACAGCTCTTGACAGTTTTACTGAAGAATTCCACCAGCTTCTTCAGAGGCCTTGCTCCATTTTAGAGTGGCTTCAGCACACTGCTTTCCCAAATACTCTACTTCTAAACTGACACTAATTCTACCACTCCAAAACAGAATGTGGCCATTGGCAACCTCCAAGCAACTAGACAGAATATTCTCAAGCAGCTGGAAAGGTAAAGAAATGGATGCTGCCAGTCAGTACCTATGCAGGGAAGTCATTAAAGTTCTGTGTATCTGAAAACTGTGGTCGTTTCTATATTTAACATCATGTAAAATGGTATTCTCATTTATACATAGTTCCTCAGTGAAAATTTAAAATATTTTTCTCTATATATATATAACTAAAAATTATTACAAAGCCCTTCTTTAGATTACAATAATTTCCCAAGCTATGAATAGCTCCTTCAAAGGCTGTCACCTACTCCAAATCTGTATTTTGGGTAAAATTAAATTTGGACACTCTTAGGGCACTTAAAACACTTAAGGGCAACCAAAGGACTCCTAAGTGCCCAAAAAAGCTAGTGCTGGTATCAAGACAACAAACATTTCAACAGACATTCATCACTTTCTGGCAGCTATTATATTCTGTAAGAGATGTGCCATGTTTGTCAACTTGGTATAAAATCACCCAAGAAAGAAAAGGCAAGTTTTGGTGGAGAAAGGAAGGTATGTTATTAACTTACACATTATTGTAGTCATTGAATTAATATAAGGGACAACACCCCATAAATATTCTTTTATCCTTCTCAGGAGAGTTGCTATGGTCACCACCAAACACCAAGGTGAGCCCTAGACAACAGAGTCTGAAAAAGACACCATTCTTCTAAATCACCTGCTTCCCACCTTCTCTGGTCCAACAAACAGCTGCTTCTTGCAGGCTATAACTGTCATATCTAGACAAATCCATAAACTGCCCCTGTACACTTAGGAAAAGTGACCAACAACTGGCCAAATAGGCTTGAACATCAATTCTGCAAAAAAAAATTTTTGGAAGAGGTATCATATATCCCTCAAATTTTTTGATACCCTATAGTAGGAAATATATGCATCTTAAAACAGAACAATTTTAAGGAACCTCCCAGGAAATGTGTTATTTTATCACTATAAACCTGAGGGCGTATTTATCACTAACTTTTGTAGCTACCTGTGACCCAAAGGGAGATAAGATCACAGCTATTTTAAGTAAAATAGCTATTTATTCAGCCTCTTTCATGCCAAAATGTTCTGTGCATATTCCACTATAATTAGCACACACTCTGACAGGAAAATTGTACATTGTTATGTTCATATTACCTGATTATATAAAAGTGTAAAATGAAAATGACTTATCAATTCCTTTCAACATTCCTAATAACTCAGAAATGAGGCACAAAATCTCAGTAAAACATGACACAGGAAGAACAGTAATGTAGTTTCATGTAAGTTAACATGTCACAATCTGTTATTAATATACAAAGATAACAAACTTTTAAAACATTCTATTTACTAAGATTCTGGCAACAGCTTTATGTAACAAGATACAGCATACTAGGCCTGCCACTCAACTTGTATGTGGTAAAAGGCTTAGCTTCAATATGAAGCTGTTAAAAACGAAAACCAAAAGTCCTGCTTTTTACATGCTAAATATCTTGTGTGCCACTAAACATAGTAATGAACTTAAGACAGCAAGAGTAAGGAGTTAAAAGTTAAACACTGCAGCCTAAACAAAATCTATACAAAACATAAAGTAGCTATCACTGGCTACATAACCCCTTCGGACTGGTTAAAACCTGCATAAAACATCCACTTTAGAATTGTTACCTATCAGTTCAGAAAGTTCCAGTGTCTACTAAACACTTCTCCAAAGTAGAAGTATAGGCAGAATTAAATCAAATGACATAACACAATCTAACCCTAAAAAACATTTAGGTATTACTGAAGTAGAGGTAAATGCCAGAGCTGTGGGGGCTTCTCATGCTGCAAAGGGCCGAGTATCTCTGGTTCATTCAAAGCAGCATACAATGGATATCACTAACCTCACTAAAGGGCAGGACTGATGGTGCCCAGCTCTGACCTCCCAGGAAGCATGGCTACTGTGTCCACAAAAGTAGTGTGAGATCAAAGGCACGCTGTTCTGGTAGCTAAAGAGATAGCAAACCAACCCCCCCTTAAAAGCTCCTTCCCCAAGTAAATCAAAATATACATGGGGAAAATTAAAATACACTTATCTACAGCATAAGAATTTTGAAATATTAATGTAAGCCCTACTTTGAAAATTTCCCTAGAGTCACCACCTCATTATTTCTGGTCACATCTTAGAGATGGATTCAGACTGTTTCTGTTGACTTATCCTTAAGTACATCTAGTAAAAAATATTAGCTTTATTCCAAATATCTTAACCACTAATATGACTGCAAAGTACAGTCCCCCAGAGTAATCGAGCACTGGGAGAGAGGAAAAGGTGTTCAGGCAGCAGGCAACAATCATGGCCTTTCATACAGCAGCATTCGAATGGCTACTGACTAGTCCAGGACAGGTCTAAACACAAGGGAATTCATGCACGTTACTACGTATGTCGTCATCTTCACAGTTAAGAGCTCCTTCCAACATTGCACCCTGTAAGGGATCCTGGTCTTCCCAAAGCTATGACGAGTCTGAACTGGAGCTGGCAGCCTTCTTTTTCTTCTTCTTGCTGTGCTTCTTATGCTTCCTTCTCTTTTTGGCTTTATCTTTATCCTGTAAAGAAAATCCCATGACAGGCATTACTACTGTGCCCATTTGAAAACATGCCAGTTAAGAACACTGTCACTTGTACATTTCAGCTACTTACTATAAATAACCACAGAAGCAACCAAGCTACTTAGGGCATTCTAGAAAAGCCTCAATAATCACAACTACGGAGTCTAGGACCACTTGCTGAGTCTCAAAGACAGGTATATTAGTGGCTTCTAACAGAAACGTCTATAAAAGACTCAACTGAATCATGCTATCAATCGCTATTTTCATGTTATATATACAGCTTCCAAAGGAAAAGGAACTACAGCTCCAATACAGCAAGATGCAGCTGCTTTAGGGAAATAGCAGTTTCTGTGAGGATCCAAGTACTTAATATTTTTAAATTGGAACATAAACTGTACTGTTCAGACTGCAGCACTACTTAAATTGCTAATACAAACTACTAATACAAAATACTGATATATACATATAGGTATATTTTATTTAATAAAACATAACCTTACTTTTTTTTGAGACAGAGTCTCCTGTAGCCTAGGCTGGCCTTGAACCTTCAACTCCTGATGCTAGGATTACAGGCACATACCTCCCTATCTAGTCAAATGCCTGATTTTTACAGGGAAATCACTGCTCTGGAAAAGCAGTCACATTCTTAGTGGGTAAAGGGTGCTGGAGTTTTACTGAACTTAACTCCTCTGAGTGCTTCTGCTACAGAAGTAAAGGCATCATTTTGAGGTTACTACTGTGGCTATTCAGGAGGAAAAAGTGGTATGCAAGCAAGGCAGGCAGAGATCCCTCTCCTCTCCTACTGTTACAGAAGAACCTTGCAGCTTGCCTTCTTAGGGATGCTGCTGAAGACAGAGTGACAGCTCTGGCTCCCCAGAGCTGTTGTTTGTTTGTTTAAAGCATGTACTTAGATATAATTCTACAAAAAATCCCAGAATCTTAAATTTATTTATTGTGGTACAAGGGTGGAACCCACAGTCTTGCATATATAAGGCAAGTACATTACCACTGAATTAAACCCTTAGGCCCATGGGGAGGCTTTCTTTAGCTACTCACTCTTGTCCCCATATATACACTTCTACCTTATACTCTGTTCTCTAAGAACTAGACCATGCCTCGTGCAGATGCTGATTAACAAACACCAGTAGAAAGAATAATAGTACAAACTAGACTTAGCCACATGTTTTTCTAATTAATCAATCAAACTGTAAAACAGTCAACCAAATTATTTTTGCATTCCTAAAAAACAGCTTCTTGTCACAAAACACATAAAATTGATTTTGGAATCATGTAAACCCAAGTGAGCCCAACTTCCAGAGGAAGTCCTGATATTAAAGTTCTAGGGAAAGGCTACCCTGACCTACAAATGGGGTATCCTCACTTCTTTCTTTTAGCTTTCCTGAAGAAAGTGCCTTTATATGTGCCCACATGTACACAGAGGACCCTGGCGTTACTTCACTGGCAGGGTCTGCACTACTCTCTGAAGGAATCAGCTATCTTGTTCTTCTTCCCTTTTTTTTGGGGGGGGGGCGCTACTTCTTCTTTAAATACATTCCCATTTTCTTAAATTTTCTTTCTCTTTTCCTATTTCTCAATTTGCATAATGGCAGAACTGGTTTTAAAAAGGAAATGGTTAAGCCGGGCGGTGCTGGCACACACCTTTAATCCCTGCCCTAGGGCACCAGGAAGGCAGAGGCAGGCGGATCTCTGTGAGTTCAAGGCCAGCTAGTTCCAGGGCAGGCTTCAAAGTCATAGAGAAACCCTGTCTCGAAAAACAACCCCCCAAAAGAGTTGGAGAGATGGCTCAGTGGTTAAGAGCACTTTCGTTTTTGTTTTATTTTATTTTATTTCTTGGCTTCAAGGTTTCTTCTGTAGACCTGGCAGTCCCCCAACTCACAGAGATCCGCCTGCATCTGTCTCCCAAGTGCTGGGATTAAAGGTGTGTGCCACTACTCCCAGCTTGAACTTGTATTTCTGACAGTAAGATACTGAAAGGAGTCAGGAGCTGTTTGCTCCCCTTTCCTAAGCCTACTTGCTTTTCTTCCATCCAGTAACCAAAGGTGATGGACACACACTCTTCCCAGTCTTCATTTGATCCCAGATGAATTAAGGTGACTTTAAAGAACAATGGGCCTAGCTGGGCGCTGGTGGCGCACGCCTTTAATCCTAGCACTAGGGAGGCAAAGGCAGGTGGATCTCTGTAAATTCAAGGCCAATCTGGGCTAAAGAGTGAGTTCCAGAATAGGCTCCAAAGCTACAGAGAAATCCTGTCTCAAAAAAAAAAACAAAAAAACAAAAAAAACCCCACAAACCCCCAAAACAAAACAAACAAACAAACACAACAGTGGGCCTGCTGGTATCTGTAAAACATAAGATACTTGCTGTTCTCTCGCGTGCTTCGCCACTTTTCTTCCTTTTTGCCTGCACCTACAAAGTTGAAATGTTTGTGAATAGAAGACAACTATGTCATTTTTACTTAGTACATACATCTTACATGTTCAAGTCACACGTAGAAAAATTTTGTTTATAAAAATTACATTTTTATGACTTCTGTTATGTATCAATAGTTTCAATAAATGAAACATAAATTAAGATTTTAAAAGTTTCTAAAGTCTTCCCTTGCATTGTCTCTCAGCACCAAGAACAAGTAGTGCGACTGTGGGAGGGTATCACGAACTGTAGCATAGCACAGAGCAGCACCTGACTCTCAATTCTGTACCGTAAAAACACAGCAGTCACATATACACTATACTCTATATAGAGCAGCGGGTAAAATCCTTGTAAATAACAATGGTTGTATCATTTGTATTTCCTTTTGACCTTTTAAAGCAGTGTGCTGAATTCAAACTAAACTGAAAGTTGTTAAAGCGCGCGCACGTGTGTGTACCACACACACACACACACACACACACACACACACACACACTATAAAACCTCTCTCACCTAGGCTGGTCTTATCTGCATGTACACCTGCATACCAGAAGAGGGCATCTGATCTCACTACAGATCGTTGTGAATAACTATGTGGTTACTTGGAATCGAACTCAGGACCTCTGCAAGAGCAAGCAGTGCTCTTAACCTTTGAGCCATCTCTCCAGCCCTCAAAGTCCATGTATATTAAATGTTAAGTACAAATAAGGTATTTTGTTAAACATTCCTTATTATATACTGGATTACTGTGAAATATAACAATACTAGAAGATAAAAACTGCGTAGCTATTCAGCTGAATGGCATACCTGTTAGATACATGACACAAACACATAAAAAATATCCCTGACAATCTAAGGAAGAATGAGGAATAAAGGAACAAACATATACATTAGATCCTGTTTGCTTGCAATTGGGTGGCAGCTCTCTGAGAGCTTGCTGAAATGTTGTCCACCATTCTGGAAATTGACTGGTGGCAAATATTTCTGAAGGCCACGTATAAGGGTCCGACCCTAGTCTGAACTGAAGGTTTTACCTTCCAATCTTATACTTGAGTGCTTATATATTCGAATACAATTTCGTCAGATTACACAGTTATGTACTTCCATTTCTTCAGTAAGGGACAGTAATATAAAAATTAGTCTAACTAGCTTATATTAGCTATGAGTTTCATTTCAAAAAGAATAAAAATTACAACTATAAGATAGGGTAACTGGTATGATGGTTCTGAGGGCCGTTACCAGAAACCAGAAACAGGAATAAAAAAGGAGATAGGTACAAACAAACAAGGAAGATATAGAAGGAGCAGGGAGCTGTGAAACAGAGAAGATAGCTGGGCAGGATGGACACCAAAGGAGAAAAGCCTAGCGAAGCCAGACTCAGGAAATCAGCTCCTTTGGCAGTGCCCAGAGAACATATAAGACACAAATGAACAGCATGTCTAATTCTTTCTAAATTAGCCATGACTGGCCCTCAGTTTGCTGCATGGTATAGTCTCTTCCATGTAACCAGAATGGCAACATTAAAAGTATGACACTGGAAAGGCACAGGAAAGCATGATTGATTATCAAAATGACAGTCATAAAATTATAAAACTCACTCTGAACTAGTTTTCTTTACTCACCTCTTCACACTCCAACTCTGACAATGACTCAGAAGTCAGTGCTCTATCTTCATACAGCTTTCTTTTCCTGCTGAGTCCTTTATTGTCCTATGAAAATAAATACATGTATCCCAATTTTAAAACCTCTGCCATAAAAACTTTATGCTTTTTTTTTTCAAACTGAAAATTTTTGTTATGTGCATGTATATCTGCATGTAGGCACAAGTGGGATCCAAGGATTGAACTCAGGCTGTCAAGCCCCATATCTCATGTTTCTAAGTCATAGTTAACAATTCTTCTAATTATCCTATGAGTTCTTCTACAAATCACCCAGTTTTAAATTTAGACATTTCTAAACATTTGCCAGAACTTAAGTTTTTAATTCCACTAAAGCAATACTTTCATTTAATAAATTCAAGTAACTACATATCCATTTAGATCAGCAGTTTTCAATATGTGGGTTGTAACCCTTTTGGGGGGTCAAATGACCCTTTTACAGGGTTGCCTAAGATTCTAAGAAGACAGATATTTATATTACAATTCATAACAGTATAAAAATTATAGTTATGAGGTAGCAACAAAAATAATTTTATGTTGGGAGTCACCACAACACGAGGAATTGTACTAACGGGTTGCAGCATTAGGAAGGTTGAGAACCAGTGATTTAGATATAATGTCTTCATATCCTTAAATTAACAGATACAATTTTAAGGTCATAAGAAACCAAGATGATTGAAGATTTAAGTCCTTTGTATTTTAATCCCTTTGCTTCTATTCAGAATGATGTAAGAAAAGACAACCAGTTGGTAATTACTTGTTATGATTTAAAAGAATACCTTTATAATAGCATTATATATATGTTATATCTAGAGTATTATATATATATATACAAAATAATGTTACATCTAGAGTATTATATTTTTCAAGTTTTATTTCATTTGTATTTATATGTATGTTTGTATGCAAGAGGATATGTCAATGCTTGTGTTCAGGTACTCATGGAGGCTAAAAAGGGTGTCAGATCCCCTGAAGCTGGAGTGAACCAAACTCACAACACAGGAAGAGAAACAAACAAGTTTAACTGCTGAGCCAATGTCCTAACTCATACATTTACATTTTAAAAACATCTTAGTTCTGGGACAGCAAAGTATGAAGACACTAGAAACTCACATAAAGGTAAAAGGGGTGAACACCCTTCATAAAGCTGTTTTCTGATCTCCAAATACACATGGTACAACATACCATCACCCCCCACATCATCGGTACATATGCATGTGCATACACACAAACTAAAACTTTTTTATAATGTACTTAGGAATGTAAGTAGAGATTTTAAGACTAAAAATTATGCAAGTATTAGTATGGCCAACTGTTCAGAAATGTAAAACAGATAAACACTTTGGTGAAAAATGTTTTGATAAATGCATTCACATTCTTGGAATCTATAAATTACAGTTTTAGATATAATAGATAATTAAAAATAACTCATAGGAGTAAAGGTATAGTTAAGAAATGCCCACTGTATAGAGCCAGAGAGAGGTCTCAGTGATTACGTGAACTTGTTGCTACTGCAAAAGATCCAGGTTCAACATATTCAACGCAATGCCCATCAAAATCCCAGCAAAATTCTTCAAAGACCTCGAAAG
>LOEQ01002620.1:218537-234707 GCA_001685075.1 Bramus lutescens | reverse complement strand
GTGTGTGTGTGTGTGTGTGTAAAACATTCAGAAGGAATAAACTGCTTTCGGTCATGGTGTGCCACAGAAACTGCAATACCCTATCTGTTCACACCCTCTACATGGAGTCATGATTGGTTCAAGGGGGATAGGTCTTTGAGCAGAAATGTGAATTCAAAATGTAGTATAAAAAACTGACTTTGATAGTGGAAAAAACAAAGTCTTCCTGAGTTGCTATGTTCACATACATACAAACACAGAATTTAAGGGTTTATAATTATGGTTCATACCAGAGTGTAAAACTAGCAGTTCTTTTGTTATCTTTAGAGCTGGTTCAGCACTGCAGTTCTCTATGAAAAGTTTTGTGGACTCAATTACTGACGCACTGCTTATCTTGTTCACTTTAATTTAGAAACGAATCACTGTCAAAGGGCCATGGAGGATGGAGGGGTGGAGTCCTGACTGGGGCCTTTACTAAAGGAGCCTTTTATTTCCAACAAAGCTAGACTCTCACAGATGAGGGTTGGCTTCATCTGTGAAGCAGCTGGACACTCTAGAACTACAGGTAATTTGGGTGCTTCAAAAACGTCCCCTAAGTAACCATAAAGGCATTCCTTCATCCTTTAAAAATGTCATTCTCAAGCATAATTTAGTTACTCAGAAACTAGCTAAAAAGCAAAATGTATAAGCTCTGGAATATTATGAAGACTGTAATTACTTGAAGAAACATGTGAGATGACAGTTAAAGATGTGTGGGAAAACAGTTTGGAGTAATATTTTTAGAGCATCTCTTTAGCCTTGGTCAGATTTTTCTTTGAGAGTGCCACCTTGTGGAACATCATCAAGCATAGCAACAACAAACCCCACTTTGGGAGACTGTGAATTTGAATAGATTTCTGTCCCAAAACCAAACCAACTCTAAATTACCTTCCATTCTCACCATTTTCGTTTTGAATTGTTGTAATAGTATTTCTAAACTTTTGAGGAAAAGCAATTTATTCTCAGGTGGCTGTTTTCTCGGAGGTCACAGAGGCATGGATATTCTAGCAGCGAGTTAGATTTACCTTGTTGAAAATCCTGGGGAAAAAAATATCTGGAAAAGGTAATTCAGTACTTCATTAGAAAAATTCAAAAAAGCAAATTGAGAGAAACATTTAAAAACTGAATATGGGCTGCGGCGCACGCCTTTAATCTCAGCCCTAGAGAGACAAAGGCAGGTGAAACTCTGTGAGTTAAAGGCCTGGGACTACAAAGATAGTTCCAGGACAGCCAGGGCTACACAAATCTTGTCTTGAAGAAAAATAAAACAAAACAAACAAACAAAAAATTTTAAACCCCTCTCTTTCAGAAGACAGTAGGGCAAAAGAATAGTTTTGGCTCATTTCCTTAAAAAAACCCAACAAAACAAAAAGAAAAACCAAATTAGATATGATTGAGATGTGCAATCCCAGTGCTTGGAAGAGGCAGGAGGCTGTAGGCAGCAGGTCTGCCTGGCCTGTCTAATAAGACTTACCCCCAAAACAAAGGAGGATTTTTGGATAAGGCTTATAAGTTGTCCATTCTCACTTGAAGAGGAGGTAAATACCATTTAAATTTTCATTTTTTATAGTGCCTGTTCTTAGGCATGTATATATATTGTGAGTATAGCTTCAGATGGCTGCTTTCTTCCTATAAAACGAGGAAGGAATACCAATCATTCTGTGCGTCTCCACAGAATGTGTTTTGTTGACATACCAAGTCCGTAAGTGCTGGAGGACCTAAAATTTTTTTTAGAATATACTTAAAGGCAAAAGTGTATTATTCAAAAATGCCTGTAAATTTGAAAATACCCTTTGAATATGCTGTGTTGGTTTCCACTATTCCATAATTTTTAAAGATTCAGAAATCATATGGTATTTTCATGCTACAATGTAAAGCATGCATTCTTCTGTAGGCTATCAATATGTGCTCACTATTACAGGGACTTAGTGCTATTCTTTACTGAACTCAGTGGTAAACAAAAGTGCTTCCAGAAAGTGAGCTCATAAAAACACACAGCTGGGTGTGGTGGTGCATGTCATTAATCCCAGGAATCAAGAAGCAGGGCCAGGCAGATCTACTTGAGTTCGAGGCTAACTTGATCTATAAAGCGAGTTCCAGGACAGCCATGGCTACACAGGAAACCGTGTGTGTGTGTGTGTGTGTGTGCGCGCGCGTGCGCGCGCGCGTGCATGTGCGCACGCGTGTGGTTCTAACTATGATGTTAGAACATTTACATGATTTAACTCCCCTAATGAGAATTGCTGTAACTGCCTTTAGTAGGCATAGCTTTTAATAGAAGCAGCTATGGTCACTTAAAAAATAATTGCATGGGAGCTGCAGAGGTTAAAATTGAGTCCTGCTCTTTCCTGATTTTGCTGAAGACCAGAGTTCAGTTCCCAGCACCCACATCAGCTAGGGTACAACTGCCTATAACTCCAATTCCAGGGGATCTGACACTCTCTCCTGGACTCTAGGACACCTGCAACATGCTTGGCATACCCACAGAGGCACATACACATAAATAAAAGTCTTTAAAAAACAATTTCAGGACATATTTTAAAGTTCAAATGTTTGGTACTATTGACTTTCTCAGACTAGTTGATGAGCATCCCATTGCTGAGCTATCTGCACACCTTTCTATTTAAAGAGAAGTACTGTGTCTGAGATAGCAACACTCAGAGTCTGCACACCTTTCTATTTAAAGAGAAGTAGTTTATGACAACACCCAGAATGTATCCTAGACTTTTTATTTTCACTAAAAATGACCATGTGGAAATTCAGTTTTTAAGTGAGGACTTCTGGGCTGTTTGAAGTAAATCACCTGAGACTAAATTCAAATCTACTATTCAGTAAGTGGTTCTTGGAGGAAATTGTGAGAAGCTGGGGACAGGAACGGTCCCAAGCTAATTAAAAAGTTTCTCTGCTGCTTGAGTGCCTGTCTTCTTCAAAGAGGGACAAAGTGGGGCGCTGCAGCCTGCTGGGTGCTCACAGACTGTGTATCTCAAGGCGGTAGGGAGGTCAGGACTCCTCACCATAAGATAGCTTGGGAGCTTATGGGGACTACTTGGAAAATCTCCCCTCTTGTTTCTGAAGACGTTACAACTCCAGACAGTCTTGCAATGCCGGGCCTGGGACCAAACCCTGAAGAGAAGCGATTAGGCACATTCTTCCACTATTTCTATGGTAATTTCAAACCTGTTTCTCATAACTAAAAGCTGTTTCAGCAGAACCCTGGGGCAGAAGGTCTTCTTTAGTGACAAAGGTGTGTGAATCTATAGGCGACAGGGTGAGTAGTACTCACTGAGCCTTTATTCCACTTTATGCTTCCATGTACTACCAAGGGCCTGGATGGCAAGGTTCCTGACACCCAGAGAACTGCACTAATGAAGAGCTGGGATAGAGATGAGGTCCAGAGAGGCAGGGATGTCCTTTCTGGATCATTCTGGCACAACATGCCAAGTTTCTAATACCAAAATGTTTGTGACTTAAAATACTACTTAAAACAGGTCAGTGGTGGCACACACCTTTAGTGACAGCACTCAGGAGGCAGAGGCAGGCGGATCTCTGTGAGTTTGAGGGCAGGCTGGTCTAGAAGAGCTAGTTCCAGGATAGCCAGGACTGTTACACAGAGAAGCCCTGCCTCGAAAAACAAACAAAACAAAAACAGCCCCCCCCAAAATAACAATCCCTCCAAAACCTACTTAGAAATAAGCCCCAAACAGATGAAAATAATGAAGTTGAACACTATACCTTCAAAATTCTGCAGAATACTAATATTCCAGTTTAAGACAACTGTATTTTCCTCAAACAAAGCAATTCGGGGGAGACACTATTTTTCTTCCAAAAGCAAAACTCTCAAAATTATTTTCACTTTATCACATGGATGCTAATCCAAAATGGAGTAGGCCATGGTGAAGTGAGTTTTATATTCAAATTCTAGGCCCCAGAAAAGGCCTACATTTTGAATGTTGCTCAAGGCAAAGCAGAACCCACTGTCTTGGTGAGACTTAGGGTAGACCTATTGGCTGCTCTGAGCCTATCTCGAGCTTTGACTGCACTCACAACACATACCAGGGCTGTAATGATGATACACAGAACATTCACACAGCCTAGCTTTTTTTTTAATCTTGCTTTTGAAAAAAAAATCTTGTTTCTAAAGATAGTGAATCAGAAGAATGTAATACATGTATTAAAAAGGAAAAAGACTGACTCCCAGCCCCCAAAGCTCATAGGAAGGGCACCTAACTCACCTCTATTCAAGATAATCACAAGCATTATTCAGCTACAAAAAAACTCAGTAAAAGGCTTCAGAGTACATCATCTGAAATCTGACATCGGTCATTCTGTCCAAGTTCTGTGTTGAAACATGATCTAGTTTATACTTACATGCACTCCAAACATGATTAAAACACAGCTAAACTTTCCCAAAGCTGCTTTCTATGCTTTCTAATTACTAGTGCATCAAACCTATGCATAAGGCAAAAGTGGCATGGAATATAGAGGACCGAGAGCAATGGGCAAGGGAAAGCTGTTTATGAAGCCCCGGACAGGCTGGCTCTACAGAAAGTAGAGCTGAGCACAAGGCACCAGAAAAAAAGCACATCCTGGGGATGGAGAGAGCAGTCACTTTAGAAAGTAAACAGTTATCTCTAAAAGGGGGAAAGACACCCATCCCCTTTAGAAAGTAAACAATTATCTCTAAAAAGAGGGAAAGACACCCATCCCCTTAGACATTTCATCCACAATCCACTCTATAAAAATGTAAAACACCAAGTGACACCTGATAGCAATCTATATGGTGGTGACACACTGAACAAGAGACCTCAGTGACAGCAGGTAGGAAGACTACACTAAGAAAATGTAGGAGAACCCTATTAGGATTGCAGAATTGGAGCCATGAGCCATAAAAAAGGCTGATGGCAAAGCATTCAGTGAAAGACAGTAGGCAAGCAGAAAGGTGTGGTGTAGGGGGCAGCTAGGCAATCTGTCCTCAGCCAGGCATGGTAGGAACAGGTGTTAGACATGCTGGCGGTGGAGAAGGTGGGCACTGTACAAACAAATCAGAACAAGGCAAATGCATGGTGGAAAGTATGGGATGGTAGGTAGAGAGAACCATATGGCATTCCTGTCTCGAGTCAGAACCATCTCCAAATCAGAGAAGGGAGCAACTCTCTAAAACAAAGAACAAAATAACAAGAAATGCAAAGGAAATAATAACATTTCAAACCAGGAAATATAGGCTTTCTTTATCTTTAAAACCTATTTGAAGTACAGTCTCTAAATCCATTGCAAGTAATAAAATGCTTACAGGGCCTTTCCTCAGAGAAAGAATTAGGTACTGTACTATACATAGGACTTAGGACAAGTAAATTCAGCTTTCGAAAGAGCAAACAGAAGAATGCATGCTTAGAAAAAGTCTCTTTAGAGATACCGGGTTTCCCCTCCCTTTTACTTTCTCGTTTTTGTGGTGTCCAAAACTTATCGTTTATAGCTAGCAAAAGATTTTGGACAGAAAGGAAATGCTGAGGACATAGGCTCACCTTTCTAAATGGAGAGAAATACACTGCTCAATCACCTTCATTGTACTAAGCCTTCACCTTAGTCTCTAAAATTCAATTATTCTTGTTGTCTAAAAAAAGTTAACACTTTACAAGATCAGGAACCTCTCTCTCTCTCTCTCTCTCTCTCTCTGTCTCTCTCTCTCTCACCCTCCCTCCCTCCCTCCCCCCCTCTCTCCCTCTCTCTCTCTCTCTCGTACCAAAGCAGGCCCAGCAGCTGCAGAGATGATGTCATAACTCAGCTGAATCTAGATTACCATCCCACAGTGGGCAGCACTCAACGTTAGAAAATGAAATGGCAGCACGATGGGTCAGCAGCTTCTCTTCATCTGGAAGTTTCCCAGGTTCTTCAAACAGACAACAGGTGAACGAACATAAAGCGGCAGTCGCTCTTGCATTGATTTTGGAACAGTAAACTAGGTGGTCTCCTTGGTGAAGCAGAGCCCATTCAGAAGCTGGTATCTGGAAGGCCCACAGCCAGCCATCTTCAACTGCTCTGCAAGACTTTCTCAGGGGACTCATCAGCCACCGACATGTTTAGATGACCAGCTCATGGTATCCCCCCACGAACCTCAGGCTGTGTTCAGCTCCGAGGTGGTCTGGCTGGATGACAGGTGGGAGTGCAGGTTGTCATTGTACCTATCCAGGTCTTGGAAGTACGGGTGATTCAGGGCGCCATAGGCGGATATTCTTTTCGCTGGATTAAACGTCAAGCATTTCTGCAATAATGAAAACATCTTATCGGAAACACATCAAGGTAAATAATGTGCTTGTGCATTGGACCTTGGGGGAAGTCCTGGAAAAGTGGCTTCTAAACTTTCTCTAACTGTTCTGCTTTAGGAACAAAGTCACCAGCATGAGAATGATTGCTTCTGTCAAAAAGGTTTAATTTGATTGCCAAATAACTGAGTTAAAAATTACCTTCTAGAATTATAACTTATTCAAGAGTTGAATACTCTGGTAGGCTGTGAGGAAGATCCTTACCTTTATTCAAGTTGCCCTCGACCATTAGCTTACTGAGGTCTTCATGGATATCGTGTTTCTTCTGGGAGCAGCTACCTGCTTCCATGAGACAAACATTATGGCAGGAACCTGCTGCCTCTCTGGCCTGGGTGGCAGGATGAGACAGATACAAGGAGAAGAGCAGTTTTTGATCCACAGTGTGAATCAGGTAGTAAGGGCTCTTAACTCAGACTTACTCACAAGGGCTCTGACAGTATACATGACATCAATAATGAGGAGTTTGATAGTACAAAAGTGCTTATTTTGTTTTTTTAAAAAATACTTCATTTTAGGTATGTGTATATTTGAGTCTGTGTGGGGGAAGGTGCACAACAGCCCAGGTACCCATGGAGGGCAAAAACAGCATGGCTGGAGTTACAAGGTGTTGGGAACTGAACCAAGTCCTCGGCAAAAGCTGTCCATATTCTTAAGAACTGAGACATCTCTCCAGCCCCCGAATCTTATTTTAAGCAGGATATTTTATATGTGCATGGCACACTAAATGCTTATTAAATAAAGCAATAACTAAAAGAATTGTTACTTGATTCCTTTGGGAAAAACATTCGCATGGATATGATTATCAAGTTGTTTCAAGTAGCATGGAACTTTAAACAAGAAAACACATTTTCTTGTCAAGAAGCCTGTGCCCCAAAAATCCAGAGCCTTCTAACACTGCATCCAAATACACATGCAAAACATGGTGCTAAGAGTTGGAGTAGAAAAGACATTCCAGAGTCAAAAACAAGCAGCTGGAGACAAATCCACAGGAAGACCACAGCCTCCTATGTTGTGTGGTTGGGGTACACAATGTTTGCCATCCACAGGAAGACCACAGCCTCCTATATCGTGTGGTTGGGGTACACAATGTTTGCCGTTCACAGGAAGACCACAGCCTCCTATATCGTGTGGTTAGGGTACACAGTGTTTGCCATCCAGTTTCACAGGCCAACTACATTCCGGGAACTTACCAGAAGTAGGTCTTTGCCTAGTTCATCGATATCTGTCACGAATTTCTCGATGGGTTGGGCAGATTTGGATTGGAAAGCCTGTCTGGGAAGAGCAACATCCCTGGGCCAGTCTTCTTCTCCTGGGAGTCCAATCACGCTACAGAAGAACCAGAAGGGGAAGTGAACACTGGCAGTCATATGGCTTCCTCACCAAATCCTAGAGCAGGCACGCGGCACAATCTCAGAGAACACTATGGAGTTCATTGACAGGAAGCAAGCGAAGTCCCTGGCAGCAGACACTAGTGGGAGGTTTGAAGGTGAGACAAGTCCTGGTGCAGTGACGAGGCAGGGCCACCTGGACACCCAGTATGCCTCTCTAGCCCAATGTAGCTCTACTTTGTGTTCTGATTGAAGAGCTCTGTAAAGACGAGCTTTCATGATGCCCATCCAGTACAATGTTAATAATAACAAATTACTTTAGCCAGGGTTTTAAACTAAAGAGTAATTTTCTAAATAATTACATAAATTAGACTCAAAAAATAAGGTTAAAAAGTATGTCAGTCCTATCTTATGCAAGCACTATTTAGTGGTATTCCAAAGTGAGGAACAGTCCACCAAAAGGGTGTCATTTAGGTTTCCCCTGACAACTGTTCTGGGATTAGAGATGTGGAGGAAACGTGAGCCAAAGGCTTTGGGAATAGGCAGATGTGGCTTCAGATTCAGCACCTGCCCTTAACTGACATGTAAGGACAAATTACATGACAACCATGAACTTTGGCGTCATTTGTATGCGAGAGTAGTAATTGGCGGTTACATGAGGGTTGGTGGTAATTTATTGGAACTGTATACGACAGTGCCTGTCACACAGCCAATATCCATTTGTTACTTACTACTGGTAGGCTGGTGGCCCCATATAATTTATACATACGTTGTATTATTTCTAGTTTATGTAAAGGTAGTAAGTGTTATTTGGAGAGTACACAGACTCTGAGTAACTCTGAACTAAACAACAAAAACATAATTTAGTAGACAGGTTATATAGCTGCAGATCCTGATACAAATTATTTTAACCCTAGTAAGAAATGGCGCTGACCCACATTAAAGCTCTGCTCTGTACCTTCTGCAGCACAGAACCAGGTGTGGCTACAAACATCTTGCAGGAAGATAGGTGGTAAATGTTACAGATCTACAGGGCTTTGTCACTATTCCCTTCTCAGGTCACAGACCTCCCTGGGGAGAGCACATTCCCCATCACCAGTGCACATGTCACGAGGCATGGGGCAAGAAACTAACTCTGTTCCTTCCCTCTGGCATCAACAAACAGCCACATAAAGGCAGACTCATGGATATACTGGAACCTATGAGCAAATCATGGCTTAGCAACATACAACTATGTTCAATAGTAAGAACTATAATGTGAGGAGGGAAGGGGTAAAAACATCACTCTATTTACGAAAGCCGACACAGGGACATGGTTGAATAGAATGGCCACAGAGGAAAAGAAAACTTATTACACACAGTTGAAACTTCTGTCCCTTCTTAGCCTGTTTACATCACGACTTTGTACATCTTTCTCATCATATACCTATAAATGGATTATAAAGATGCTTGGAATTTAAATTATTTTATTGGCAGCATTTTTTAAAGATAGTGTTTCACTGTGCAGCCCAGACTGGCCTCAAACTCATAATCCTCTGGTCTCAGTCTCCTGAGTATTATTAGCAGTTTCAAACACAGATTTGAAATCTTATGAATACAGCAGTCAGAAGCCAAAACATTTTAGAGAAACACTATGTCTGCATAATATGTAAGTACATAAGGCATGGAGATATATGCATACATAAATGCATACACATATATAAAAAAAACAAAGTACGCCCTACTGTCTTCTCTGACTCCTGTAAAAACCCATGAGACACACAAGTCAGGTGTATATCCTCTCACTGTGGAGAAGATGGGAGAGGAATGAGAATGCCTGCCAAGGTCAGGTCTCCTTACTCCATATCCCATATTTTTTCTATTTAACTATGTTCTGGCTCATAGAAAACGCTCTAAATGTTTGGCCTAACACCACTGTTTTATTTCAAAAGCACTTGATGCTCTCTGAAAATAGAAATTTGTCTACAGCATGAGAATACGATTTTCCTTAAAAAAAAAAATCAGCTTTGTGTCCAATAAGGGCTGTCATGGCCCAAAATGAGCATAATGAAATTGTGAGAAGCTCAACAGAAAGGGTCGCATCCTATTTCACTATTTGGACAGCTAAACAGAAGCTGTGAAAGCGGACATTCACACTGGAAAGACTGACAGGGCACAGAGTCTATCTAGAAATGGCTGTGGTGGATGGGGTAGAAACAACGTCTCAAGTAGTTTGGCAGTGACACTAGGGTGCAGCATTGTCCCTTTCCTGTGGAGAGGACCATTCAGACTAATGAGGCAAAGCCAGAAACCAAGAAATATAATCTAAAGGCACAAAACACGCAAAGCTTTGTGGCTGCCTTTCTGTTGGCTGCGTGGGAGTGCCAGGCCTTGGCCAAAAGTCGAATGGGCTTTCCCACGGGGCGAGCCAAATGTTCCTTTTGACCCACTGCATTGGCTCCATTGTCTACAGACTGTGCTGGGGGTGGCCAGGACTCCCAGGAAGAGTAAGGATGGGAGAGCAGGTGATGACCTCCAGTGCCCAGTAGCAGATGTCACCAAGATAATCCTTCAACAGGGGAAAACTAGAAAGTTTACTTTCCGGGGTCTGTCCTTGAAGACCATCACATGCACACAACACATTCTACAGTCTCAGGGGAAATACAAGTCCACCAGCGAATGACAGGAGTTTGCCACACAAAAGTAGGATAACAAAATGGCTTGGTTGAGAATGTGTCCATTCTACAGGATTGTCAGTAGACATGCTTGGTGACTGCCCAGGACCAGGGAAGTCCCCAGACCAGAACAGACCATACCAGATCAACAATAACAAAGTAATCTGCCTCCCCAACACACAAATCAAAGCCAGCAAATGTTCTTTCAGCTTCAAAGCAGGAAGAGCTTTTGGTTCCCAAAAGAACCGAGTCATTAGCTTGGGGTGAATTCCAGGTGTGAAGCAATCATGCTCAAGTAAATAATTCTCTTTTTGTTTGTTTATTTGTTTGTTTTGTTTTTGCGGGGCAGTGGGTCTTATAGATTTAAAATTCCATTAAAAAAATCACTTGTGATTGAGATTCTTAAAAATGTTACCAGCCAACGAGGGTGGTGACTTGTAGCCAGGACTCCTATGCGCTTTCCATTCTACTTCATTTGGGGTGGGGCTCGGCAAAAGCACATATTCAAAAAGGATATCCAAAAAGGATGCCACACAGCACACCATTCTAGTGACATGAAAGCATGCCCATCCTCACATGCACAAACGTAGGCATGGATGAAGTTCAGAAATCATCACAGAGCAATGGAACAAACAACTGGAAGCAACAAGTGAGTTGGAAAACAGATTGAACAGAGAGCTTAAAGTCAGTTCCTTTTCTCAGGTGAAAAAGCTAAAGAAAATAGGGTTAAGTCAGCAATTACCAGCTAGGCATGGGGCAGTAAACCCACTGAAGGGTGCTTCGTGTGACTTCTTCTCACTTACAGCTGTCACAGATGAGAACCCAGGCTCTCATTCCCTAGTTTGCTGTTCTGAGGGAAAATGTGACTGGGTAGCATTTTTGTCCTTGGCTTGGGAATGCAATGCCAAACCAAGAATGATCAAGGACTTTCAATGGAAGCAGGACGCCTATATGAATAGGCAGAGACCCTAAGCCCTCAGTGTCCCGTCTCATAGGAGAGGTAAATTCGATGTGACCACAAGGAGAAAACAATCTGCACTGTGGAGATGGCACTCAGAGCTCAGCCAAGCATGGAGAAGCAGCGAAAAGCCACCCAGGCAGCGCACAAACATTCAGAGCACAGCAGAAAGGTTATGCATCATGACCGGCCCTAAGTGAGGTTCTCCTCTTTCTCGTCCCAACTCACCACACCAACTAGTAAGACTGCCTGCAGCTTCAGCTTGAGGCAAGAAAGATAAGAGAGAAACATGAACATCAGAGGACAGTCACTGCGGATATTTATGTGATGTAAGACTATAATTATTACTTACTCCAAGATTTTTCCTAGTTGATCCACATCTGAACTTCCACGAAAAAGAGGCCTAGAAGAATAAAGACACATTTTAAAACCAGATGTTACATGCCATTATCACTGTTCCAGCAGAAAGCCAAAGATTCTTTACTGGTGTGAGAAAGAAGTGTGACTGTCCCTCTCTGGTCAAGGAAGGCTTGACAAGTGTTTCTCTTGCAACGGGAACTCTTGAGGAGTCTGACTTCCATAACAAAGCTACCATGGTCTACAGGCCCAGGTTTTAAAGTGCAGTTTAACCTGCCACAGTGTGGAGCCCATCTTGGTCTGAGCCTTTCACTGAAGGTATGTGGGAGTCCTGAGGATGTCCTCAGGGTGGGCTTCTCTAGTTGTCCTGGACGCTGAGCACGTTGGGTCTCTTTTCTTAATTACACCCCCTTTCCTTTCTCTTGGCATTACTGCTAACCATTACAAGTTCAAAAATCTTAGCTCTGGGCTTCAGAGGCAACCGTGTCCTCTCTGAGTGCTAAGCCTTTCTTATCTGCAGCAACCATTTCATTTGCTATGAAATAAGCTCCCTTTGTAACATTTCTGGTGTTTTCCCAAGTAAACCAAAAAGTCCTTTGAGGGTGGGGACATCTCTATGTTTCCCCATAAGTCTTAATACCGTTCCCTAACTGAAACACACTTATTAAATATTTTTGTTGTTTACAACCGTAGTACACAAATCTTTTTCAACTCCTGTTCACTGAATAACATAGACAGTTATTTTTTCTTTCCCTTTCTATTTTTTTGTTTATTTTTTAGTCAGAGCCTTATTCCAAAGCCCACTCCAGTTGGGAATTCATTATGTGGACTCAAGTCAGTTTCAAACTTACCACCCAGCTGCCTCAGCTTCTCTAGTGCCAAACCACTACAACTGGCTCTATTAATACCAATCTAGGTAAAGTATTTATAGGCTATTACCAAGAATTGTATGCCTTATTATATTAGATATCAAATTATAGTGTGTGTGTGTTACTGTTTAGTTGACTATAGGCCCAGGGTCATACATGTAGAAAATGAGCATTCCATTACTGAGGCAACTATCTTCCCAGACCTTAGACAAGTCTCAAAACAGCAAAGCAAAAAGTGAAAAAGTGACATAAAATTCAAAAAACAAAACACAAAATTATGAATTCTTAGCAGCTATCTTTTATAGAGTATGAATGTTGTATCTAGCACATTTCCAAACAGGGTGTCATTAACTTCCACAAACTTTCAGGAGCAGCACTGTAGACGAGGAAGCGGGATTAGTGGATGATATGTGACTTAACCAATACCTACAGAATTACAGACTGGAAATTCAAACCAGGTTGGATATGCCCCAAAGCCTGCACTGCGCATCTCATAGTTAGGTTGAAGCACATTTTTTCATGACCAATGTTTTGCAGCTAAAGCCACCGGGGAGAGGCACTGTGGGACTCTGGGAAGGTGTTCTTCAGAGTCCCGCTGTTTCACAAGCTAGTGCTGTAGGATCCTGTAATCAGACTGCTTTCTGAACATCTACGAGCCTTTAAATTCTGTTCTATTTCAACAAGGAACAAAGCAACCTACCAGCTTAATGGTGCTGTGTTCTCTGCACACTCACTAGGGGGTGCTATGTCTGAGTGTGTGTGTGTCAGGTATATTATGAAGAGATGAGGCTTTGACTGGGGTTCTGTTCCCCACTACTAGACTGGAGATCTAGTAGGTAGAAAGATGTGCCCTGTCCCTTCTGTCTTGTGAGGAGGCAGCAAGAAGCTGGTGTTTTGGAAGCAGGCAACCTTCACTAGACACAGGACCCACAAGCATCTTCATCCTAGGTTTCTTAACTTAAAGAACCATGCACAATAAACTTTTGTTGCTTATAAAACACTACTCAGTCTAAGGGTTCATTTACAATCATCAAATAGACCAAGACAATGGTCCTTTTGGATACTTAAGTCTGCTCCCGGGCCCAATCGTTTTGCTCATACTTAATTTTTATTTTTCCAAAGTACCAAATACATAAATTTTCTAGAAACAATATTCCACTTTATTTTCACTAAAATGTTTGCTTGCTTGGTATCAAAGAAAATTATGAAATTATAAAGGCAAAGTCTAAATGTCATTCTGAGGTATAGGAATACATAACTGACCCTCCCTACTATTAACGATATTTTAAAAGGCTTGAGGGTCAGGGCTACCAGGTTAACCAAGTTTATACACAGAGGAAGGATTTTAGCTAAGCTTGGGTGCTGATTATGTAGCTCTGTAACCATGCTAGCTGTAATACCTCTCATGAGCATGGTGGCCACAGAAGTTGGTGAGAAATTACTTCTGAGTATCACAGAACTGCTTAACATCAATACTCTGGTAATAACTATTGAGAAACAAGCTAAAGAGGCTATCTTCAATGGATACTTTTAGGAAAAGACCTAAACCTGTCTCTTGTTCTGGGGTGTGTGTCTTATAGACTATTCAGGCAGCTATAACAGACTCATAAACCAGAGAACAGTCAAAGAAACAACAGAAATGGAGCTCTCTTAGTTTGAGAGGATGGGAACCAGGTGAGGACCCACTCCCTGCTTTGTAAAATGGCTTGGTTGCCTTCTTGCTTCCTGGAGACCAATTTGAAAGAGAAGGCACCTCTCTGACCTGTCTTCGTGTGACGTAATGGTCTACCTGAAGGTTAAGATGTTTTGACACACAGGTTTTGGAGACAGTTGTTCATCACTGGTCATTGAAACCCAGCCCCATACTCAGCTACACAGGGGCTCATGTCTTTATTGCCTGGGGTTTTGGTTCTCTTCTTTCCCGGCAAAGTTTTTAATGACATCTTTGAACAAATGCCCATCACAGCGCTGGGTGTTACAGCAGAGGACACCCAGGCCCCTCTATTCCGCTACTGATTTTTATCTCTACTTATTGGCTGGGTTTGGCCTACAGGATGAAATGTGCTCTGTTGTCTTTGAATTAGCTCTTGGGACTTAGGTACAACCCTTCTTTTGGTGAACATTCAGATGATGCAGCAATTCAGGGTACAGGCCAGAATGGGTGTCATCACGTTGGGGACAGCTGGCATGTGACTCTGAGTTTTGTCACTTTGCTTTGCAGCAGATGTGGTTTGGCTTTAGTTACACAGAGTCACTGAGCTGTGACGGTACGAGTAAAATGTCAGTTGTCAGTGCAATGGTTCCCTGGATACAGATACATAGTCCAAAAACAATGAAAATGGGTCACATGGTAGAGGGAAGAGGTGAAGAAACTGATTATAAATGTGATTAAAAATTTAGAACAATCTGGTTTCTAGAAGAAAATTCTGAATAGTTTATAGAAACTAGTTTAAGTCTACAGGAGGTAATTTGTGCACATCCAGAAAATGGTGGGGTGCAATGAATTGAGAACAAGAATAAATGCTTTCATCATGTTCACATTTTGATGCTCAGTGGTAGAATATGGAGAGGAAAAGTAAGAGTGCTACTCAGACCTCAGGACATAATCTGTCTTTGATGTTCTCAGATTTAAAAAGATTCCAAAGGTAAGCCTGTGTATTCGTAGGATACAAAAGAGGACACATGATGACTGACATCAGTTTTAATAATTATTCCCCTTTGCTGTGTTAGACATCCTCAAACTTCATGTTCCAAGTCAAGTTAAACACGGACAAGTAAGGACATAAGCGCAAGCATGTGTGTCTGTGTCTGTCTGTGTGTCTTGTGTGTGCGTGTCTGTGTGTGTCGCTGGGGACTGAACTCCATGTTTGCCATTAGCACCCGTGCTGTATCTGTCTGTGTCCAGATTCAAGGAACAGAGACTCTAGATTAAGATTTTTGGTTTAATATTGGGGGGGGGAATGAGGCTGGATCTCTGTTACTGACAGAGCTGAGCTGGAAGGAATGAAGCAGCGGGCTGAAAGAGTAATACACAGAACAACAGGAAGAAGTAGAGGTGGTATGACAGACAAACCAGGCGAGGCCCACATTACCTAAAACTCAATTTCACCCCATTGCCTGAAAAAAAAGCCTGTCTGTCCCAGAATTCCTAAGATGCCTTAGAGAAGCCCTAGGTGAAGAATGAAGATGGACAGGGATGCTTGATAGTACCCAGTGGGACAAAGGCTCATAAAAAACAAAAGGAGGGAGGGAGGAAAAAATGACGTAATTTCTTTTGTTTCAAAGAACCACAAAGCAAAACGATTCTGTCTTTTTTCTTCTTCTGTTACACACCTGCTAATCCTTTTAAATGTATTATTTAAAGATAAAAAAATCTACAATAGCAATATTCTGTTGGAAATAGCCAATCTAAAGGATTTTAATTTTCTTCCAAATATATTTCTTCCGAATACATTTTTAAATTTTCTGGTTAAGTAACAAAATGCAAAGATAGCTACTTTCTAGGACTAACAAAAAGTAAAAAAAAAATCATTTTTATTACACAGGACATTACCAAAGCTTGTGAGCTTTATACATTTCTTTTTTTTCTTTTTTTTAAATTTATTTATTTATTTATTATGTGTACAATATTCTGTCTGTGTGTATGTTTGCAGGCCAGAAGAGGGC
>LOEQ01002620.1:196708-216686 GCA_001685075.1 Bramus lutescens | reverse complement strand
GGCATACATGCAGACAGAATATTGTATACATAATAAATAAATAAATATAAAAAAGAATTCTTTCACTTATAGATAGGAATCTTTTCCTACTTTGAACTCCTACATGAACTAAGGCTTTGTAACGTGACACTTTGAAACCAATTTATTTATCAATACTTATGTGTGTGGGGGTAATGCCTGGAAACTGAATATTACTATAACATCTATTTTGGGGTGTAGGATCTCACAAACACCAAGCATACCTGCCATCGGCAAGGTACACTACACCATTTGTAATGATTTATGAGTAAGAATTTTATTTCTAAGTTTTTCTGTTAAGATATTCCTTTTTACATATCATAACTACAAATGTGAAGATAAAACTGGTTTTAAACTGCTTTGTTTGCTTGCTTGCTTGCTTGCTTATTTTTTTTTAATTTATGGTATGTATACATGAGTATCACAGTGAGCATCTGGAGGTCAAAGGGCAGCTTTTAGGAGCTGGCTCTCTCCTCCTAAAATGCGGTGCTGGGGACCAAGTTAAGGTGGTATCTTTGGCAAAAGCATCTTTACCCGCTAAGCCATCTCCGATAGCCCTATAACCCTTTATGAAACAAATACATTTCATTTATATTGTTAAGGGTTTCTCTCTACTATGAAGGGAGTATTGTAAAGTTCAATGGCAAACCTGTATTCCTTTCAAAGTACAGTGAGGTCAGTTCTCTGTTGAATACCATCTATGGCACCTCCACATCAAAACGAGCACACTTTTTGGTGTTTAGGCAAGGATTCCTCACAAGCCTCCTTTGAAATTTTCCCTGTATGTCTTCCTTCCTGTTAAATATAGACACGCATTTTTGGTGGCGGTGGGAATTAAACTTGGGGATCTCACAAGTGCCAGGCAAGCAATGTACCACACCGTGCTGCATTTTCAGCCCAATGCTAAAAGACCGTTTGTTGACTGGAGAAAAGACCGGTATGGACTGTACTGGAAACACCCAACTCAACCATTTCTCCCTAAATGACTTTAGGAAAGTCCCTTGGCCTGTTTTATTCTTAGGTGACTCATTTGTAAACGGAGATAATAACACCTACTTCATGGATCCACTAAGTGATACTTTATCATATACAGAATGGCTAGCTTCCAAACAGATCTAGAAGTGGTAAACACAGACACACAGACACACACACAGACACACACACACAGACACACACACACACACATTCCCCTTGCTCTTGATCAACATTATACTGGATGAGAAAGTGCTTCAGATGGTAAATGAGTAGGGAAAGAGGCTGGGTGTGGCTGCAATCAAGTTTGAGGCTAGCCTGGTCTCCACAGAGAGTTCCAGGTCAGGCACATAAGTTAGACTTTGTTTCAAAAACCAAACCAAACCAAACCAAACCAAACCAAACAAAACAAAACCAAAACCAAAAAACCAACCAAACAGAAACAAACAAACAAACAAAAACCAAAGAAAACCCAAAAACTCTCATGTCACCAAAGTGACTCTTTTATTTAAGCCTAGCAGTCCCTTTTCTGGGTTACTATACATTTATTACTACACACATTAAAGGTCTTGTAACTAATCAAAGAAAGAATGACTTCTGTCAGGGATGATGCTAATTTTCCTGGAGAGAGCTCATTAAGCCTGAACTGGCAAAACCACTTCCTCTACTGTTAAGTTAGGGGCATAGCCCCAGCATCTGACCTGGGAGTTGCTTTGCTCTGGACTCCAAATCCCAGCAGGCGAGGTCCTGACCCCTGCCCCAGGGAGGGGTCAGGACCACTCCCCAGGGTATTTAAATGAGCTCCCAAAAGAGGAACACGCCATGGTCTCCTTTTCTCCCTCCTGGTGGTCATGTTTGTGCTGCTTCCATGTTCCTCCTTGGGGGCACCCGAGAGTGCAGAAGTCCCATTAAACGTGGACATTTCTTAATTTGACTTGATTGGGAATTTTGCGTTGGCAGGGAGCTCGTGTTAGGAAATATTCCTAACATCTACTGTATGTTGCTTAGCAAAAATCCCCAAGTACCGTTTAGTGACCCTGCTATCAGTGAGCCTTCCTGGGTCAGATTACAGTGGCCAAATTTCAGACGAATGCCTGTTTAAGCAGACAGCTAAGAAGAACATACAAACACCATGGGTAGCTCAGTGAGCAGTGGAAACATTTAGAAGTGGGTGTTCCCTACTGCATGGGCAGGGCTGTTACAGAAAGGAAATTATTCATGCATAGTGGAAGACGAAGGATTTAATTTATAAATTCTTCCATTTTGCTAAACATGCACGGAAGCCAGGGGTCACCCTATGGAACACCTCTGTAACCTGCATTTGAACCATGGCTATGCTTTGGCTGCAGCCTTCTTTGATGGGTAGAGGAATTTTCCATGTCCATAAAGTGACCTTTGGCAAAGTATTACCTTCCTATTTTATCCTTGCTCTACGCTCCCTTCTGCAGTTGTTATCTAATAAAGTTAACTTATCACTTTACAGTTACCAGCTACTCAATTCAGCAGATTCAACAGAAAAATCGATTCATGGATTTGTTTAATAAATACTAATTGAGCGATAACCCACTTAGCACAGAAGGCTTTAACTTGGAGGCAGAGACAAAAGCCCTTGCTGTGAAATACACCAGGATATTGTCAATTATATAACATTATGTGTGTTCTTTATATATAAAACATTTAGAGGGACTAGAGTTGTGGCTCAGTGGAGTGTGCTGCTCTTGGGTTTGGTTCCCAGTACCTGCATTAGGTGGCCATAAACTATAGTTCCAGGGGATCTGATGCCTTCATTAGGTCTCTGTAGTCTCCTGCTCAGACATAGTACACATGTAGATACACAGAAACACATAAATAAAAGTAAATTAAAAATAAAGTGTTTGGAATCCACATAATCACTATTTGAATCACACTGAACATACATATTTGCCATAAGAATCTATGCTCTCCTTGGAAAGACAAAAGCATGGTTATACAGAGATGTCTATCTTATGTTACTGATGAAGCCCCTACACTCAGCGTAATTATTTAATATCTACTAAATATGTGGAAGTGACCTGATTAATCCTCTATTACAATTGGAAATCAAATTACCTGAGGAAACAGCTGAGGAAGTGGGTAAGGTGCTCGTTGTGACTTCAATAGACAGGAACTAGAAGCAGTTTAGAGAGATGAATATGATGAGGATTGACTGAGTTAGTTCTGGGGAAAAGGTTAGTGCACAAGAGAGATGACAAGGGTCTAGCCAGGCAGGACAAGGCAGCGTGGAGAATTGGAGAAACACCTGGTGTAAGATGATCTGAAGGAAGACTGACCCTGACTTGTGAGAAGAAGCAGGGTTTTAAGCCTGTAGTGTTTTCATAGCTACACAGGAGTGTGCATCACATGAGTATGTGATGTCCATTTGGTATCCTGTGGAGCTGGAGGTAGAGTTGGCTGTCAGCTCCCACACCGTGCAGGTGCTGGGAAATAAACTCAGATCCTCTGCCAGAGCAGTATAGTACATACATGGCTTTGCCCGCAGAGCCAGCTCTCTGCCCACTAGCAAAATTAATTTTAGCTACATCTTTTATAATTAAAATGTACAAAATGGTTTATTAAAAAATTGAAAAATGAGTACTATGAAAACCAATAAGTTAGGCATGCTTAGGTATATACCATATAGAACTGGAAACATGTAGGAAACACGAAGATTTGTGCATGAACGGAAGTTAGGCATGCTTAGGTATACACAATACAGAACTGAAAACGTGTAGAAAACGCAAAGATTTGTTCATGAATGGAAGTTAAGCATGCTTACGTATATACCCTACAGAACTGAAAACACAAGTCCGTACAAAGATTTGTGCATGAATGGAAGTTAGGCATGCTTAGGTATATACCATACAGAACTGAAAACACAAGTCCGTACAAAGATTTGTGCATGAATGGACTTAACTTTCCTAATAAGCAAAAGTAGCAACAATATCTGATGAATGTGAAAAGAATAAGCAGCTATGTGACAGAATATCATTTAGCCATAAAAGAGAATGAACTACTATAACAATAGGCACGTAACCTCTGAAGCTATTATGTTGAATAAAAGCATCTAGTCACAGAAGAACACATATGGTATGGGTCTGTTTATATTGATATATATGGGTCCACAGACCTGTAAGCTCGACTTGTGGTTGTCAAGAACTGGTTCACTGGGTAGTTGACTATATGATATGTATAATATCTATGTCCCCGAACAGTTCAGATGCTTAAATCCTAGTCTCAAAGTGATGGTCATGAACTAGAGTATGAGTGGGGCCAGCTAGGGCCTTAGGGAAGTTCTTCAGGGACTCTCACCAGGCTGCCACACGAAGATACGCTGAGAAGGCTGTCAAGAAGGAAGTGGCCCGGAGACGCGGAATCTTCTGGCTCTTTACCTTAGATGCCCTAGATTCCCCAACAATGAGAAACAAGTTCTGCTGTTTATAATTAATCAAGTTCTTGCATCATGTTAGAGCTGCTTTAGCTGCCTGAGTCAAACTGTGAATGGACACTGAGTTTCCCTCTGCAACGTGGCGATGTCAGAACATGGTAGTGAATGCATTAAACACCACTGAAAAGATACAATTTATACTTGTGGAGTACTTAGTATGTAACATAATTCAAAGAAGCAGTTAAGAAATTATATTTCTAAGCAGATATTACAGATTCTGGGTGGAAAACTACTTCTGACAAGCTTAAGTACATAGTAGGGAAATAGTAACACATATTTACCACATAGTTAGAGCTCTCACCTGATGACACACAAGTTCTGAATAACTTAAGAATGTGATGAATCTCTATCATCTGAAAATTTAGAATTAAATAATAAAATAATAAACTCTGGTTTCAAAAAAAGCCTGTTCTGATACTGATACCTGTCAAACTCTGTATTCCCCACTCCTATGCCTGTCCATTTGTGTTAATTACTTGTTGGCTGGTTTCCACACCACTGCAAGCTCTGCTTTAGGGCTAGCTTGTTTAAAACCTCTGTGTCTATAGTGTCTAACACACAGTTTTATTTCGAGAAATGAACTCGCCAAGGAATGGCTGCTACTCATCCCTTTATGAAGACTTCCCCTTCTCCTCCATAAACTTCAGTTCCTTATTTCAAAATCTGCTATCTTGGTCTTTACAAGTTCACACATTCAAATGTGAACATGTGTATTTGCATAAATATGTATATACGAATGGAAATGCACAGAGAAACAAAACTGGATTTGACTTAATGTCAATTTATACTTTAGTCAGTCTGAACAAGGCACTAGATAATATCTGCCTAGAAATCATGCATATCTAAAAGCTGGGACTCATTCACAATTATTAACATAGCTAAGAATTTTTAGCGCAACCATCAGAAGTGACAAGAAGGAATGCCTTGGTGCTGACCTCACACAGGCATGCAGGCAGGGATGTGACGCTTAGAAGGCAAAGGGAAAAAGGCCTGAAGGGGGAAAAATACAGCAAAGGCAAAATAAGGAATGAAAGAACAAAGAGGGGAGGAGGACAAAGAGGCATCTGAAGGAAAATGGTGCAGAAAGGGAGAAAGGCCCCTACTAAAAAGGAAGGATTGAAGTGAAGAGAAAGTCCTCTACTAGGGAATGGAGGTGCCCTCATGGAGAGGCGTGTGCCAGCATCTCAGTATTTAGGAGCACTGTTTGTTAGCTGCCATAAAAAGAAATCACTGGATGGATGTTTTTCTTGGTACCAGATGTGAATAATTTATTGTTCTGCAAAGGGCTCACACTGACTAGAGTATGAGTGTGTGGAGGTGGTGGGCGGGGCAAGAGTGAGGCAGGGCCAGCACACAGCTTAAGGAAGAAGGGCATCCTATTGTTTTTAATTCAAAATTGAGAGTCAAAATTAAACAAAGGATCATTAAATCACTTGAGCTTTTTGATGCAACAGACCCCACCCCCAATTAGTATATTTACTGAGTCAATGATCCATAAACATGAATAAAAAGGCTAAGTAATCATTAAGAGAAAAGTCATTAGGAATGATTCCAAATTTACCATTTTTTGCATGTAGCAGGAGAGAACTGAGCTTAACTAGTAGCTTATACCACTGAGTATAATGAGATACATGAGGGATGTTTCTCCCTCTGACTGGCTGACTTCAAAGCAATAAACAAGTATATCCACATAATGATGACATTCACATGATAGGAATGGAAATATGGCTTTTGAAACCACCTCTTGGTCTGGAGAGATAACTTAGCAGCTTGCTGCCAAGCCTGACAAACCAAGTTCAGTCCCTGGGTCCCACACGGTGAAAGGAGAGAGCCAATTTCCAAAAGTTGTCCTCTGACCTTCATATGCATGCCATAGAATATCTGAACCCAGAGGACTCATTCTTTGACATGGTGTTTATTTGTTTGTTTTTGCAACAGCATGTCTTAGGAACTCTGCTGTGTATGAGATCACTACTATACTACTGTAAACAGTCCTGCTTTTGCAAAAACTGTAATTCACATGGCAGCGGCTATCAGCAAATGCCATTTTTTTCTAGATCTGAAGCCTTAAAAATGGATAAATCTCTAGAGATTTCTGAAATGAAAGAATCTGTTACCTTGAGTAGTTTATAATTATTTTTAAATATACGTTGTTGGACAGTGGTAGCACACACCTTTAATCCCAGCACTAGGAAGGCAGAGAGAGGCAGTGGATCGCTGTGAGTTAGAGGCCAGCCTGGCCTACAAAGTGAGTTCCAGGACAGCTAAGGATATAGAGAAATCCTGTCTTGAAAAACAAAACAACACACACACACACACACACTTTATGGGACAAGAGGGATGGTTTAGTGGTCAGTAAGCCTGATGCCCTGAGTTTGAACCCTGAGACTCACACAGTGGAAGGAGAGAGACTTGTCTCCTAATCTCCACAAGCACAGTTACATACCTGCAATTATGCCTGATAAGTTAATTTTAAAAATCTCTGCTCAGAAAGGAACCATAAGCATCAGTCAGTACCACAAATGACCTAAAGTTGCAGTGAACGATTCAAACATTTTCTGTAAATATGCTACAAAACATAAGACTGATTTCCCATTTTTCCTCTTAAACTTAGAATCTGCTTCGTATAAAACATGAACTCTGACCCTTTAGAGTCAGAGACATTGTCTATTTGTCTTTGAGAACTGCAGAATTAGTACTGTCTGACCAGTGAATCATAACATGTGTCCTGTCACATCACACCGTGCTGAACAAAGAACTAGTTTTCTTTTCTTTATTTTACATCAGTTGGTGTTTTGCCTACATATATGTCTGTGTAAGGGTGTCAGACTCCCTGAAACTGGAATCACAGACAGTTGTGAGCTGCCATGTGGGTGCTGGGAATTGAACTCAGGTCCTCTGGAAGAACAGTCTTACCATCTCTCCAGTCCAGTGTCCAAAAGATCTGTTCACCAGATTCGTATTTTTAATGTTGGGTGGATCCTTTGAAGGTCTTTCCCAAGCAGCACTGCACCCTGAGAGGAATCTCAGTACTTGTCTTGAGAACTAGAGAGATGCCATACCGAAGCAGACTCTGAGTGCGTATAGCCTCCACAAAGACAGGGATCAAGGACACACTCTAAGACATTATCTAGGTACACACTTCCTGCTACTCTGTTAGAGTTTGTATTGTATGCCAAGGAGCATTACTTTCCTTCTCCTTTACAAGTGTGAAGACAGCTGGTATTCTGTGTGAATACAGTATTCCCTCTGTCTAGCTCATATTGGATGGGGGCCCAACACTGTGTGATAACTCAACAATTCAGTACAGGAAACAAAGCCCACAGAATTCCTCAGAAATTTTACAGCCTATCTAGAAGGAACAGGCCCATTTGAATGTTTTGTTTTTCTCCCTTCGGTAATAACTGAAGAATGTAGTTGTTCATGGGTGAACACATAGACGGATGCAAACCCAGACATGAAGCAAACACAGCTACATGATTCAGACTCCTAGGCTGTGCTTCATGTTGTGTTTCAGCAGGGGTCAAACAAAGAGACTCTGGTGTTTCAGCAGGGGTCAAACAAAGGGACTCTGGTGTTTGACAGTTGTGGTGACTCATCAGAGGAAGTTGTTAGCCTTCGGATGTACTTGTTGAAATAGCTGGTGAACAAAGCCAGCCTTTCCTCCCCCATCACTTGGGCCAGTGAGGTTTTCAGTTTAGGAAATGGAGGTGTCAGTGTGAACAAACTGGCCCGAAGTATTTATAACGTAATATGTAGTTGTCTTAAACTGCCTTTGAATGAAAGAATATGTTTCTTTCACTCTTTTGTGTCAAGAATAGAACTGCATTAATAAATCCACTTAGCGCTATATAATTAAAATAAAATTATTTTAAAAATTTATTTATTTTACATCCTGACCAGTTTTCCCTCCATCCTCTCCTCCCAGCCCCCTCCCCATTTCCCTTCTGCCCCTCCCAATTCTCTCCTCTAAATTTCTTTTCTGAGAAAGGCAGTCCCTCTATGGATAGCAACAAAACATGACTTATTAAGTTGCAGTGTTAAGGCTGGGCAAGGCAACCCAATATGAAGAATAGGGTTCCAAAAGCCAGCAAAAGAGTCAGAGACAACCTCTGCTTCCCAGTGTTAGGAATCCCACAAGAAGACCAAGCTACACAACTGTCTCATATGTGCAAAGGGCCTAGGGCAGTCCCAAGCAGGCTCCCTTGTTTTGGTCCAGTCTCTGGGAGCCCCTATGAGTTCAGGTTAGTTGATTCTGTGGGGTTTTTCTGTGATGTCCTTGAACCCTCTGGATCCTACAATCCTTTCTCTTCTTCAACAGGATTCCCTGAGCTTGGCCCAATGTTTGGCTGTGAGTTTCTGCATCTGTTTCCAGCAGTTCCTGGATGAAGTCTCTCTGGTGACAATTTCACCCTGTTATACTTAGTGGCTTTCTCTATTGTTTTCTGAGAAAGGGTCTCGTGCCCATGGAGCCAGCCAGACGGCTGAGGAACCCTTCTATGCTCACCTCCCCAGTATGTGGACAGTACACACTGCCATGCTCAGTTCAGTTTTTGTGGGTTTTTTTTTGTTTCTCTTTCTGTCTCTCTCTCTCTCTCTCTCTCTCTCTCTCTCTCTCTCTCTCTCTCTGAGTCCTGGGGATCCACATTTGGTTGCTCATGCTTGCATAGCAAGAACTTTACTAAATTTAAATAAAGTAGTATTCTCTGTGTGTGAGAGAGTTTATGTGCATGAACCCTCTGCGCAGGAAGCCAGAGGAAACTAGATGCCCTAGAGCTTCCACTACAGGCATCTGCAGGATGTCAGATTTGTTCCTAGATTCAGGGATTTGAATTCTGATCCTCATGACTGCATGGCAATCGCTTGTACCCACTGGGGCATCTCTCCAGCCCTCAATTTCTGGGTAGTAAAATTCACCAACATTTTGGCTTTTGACTTTTTAATATTTCAAAAGTGCACTTCCATTTTAGGCTCTGAAATATTTCCTGTGTTTCTTTATCCTGTCTTAGTCTCATTTTGCCACTTGATTCTTGAAGCTGGCTGTCATTTGTTTTGCAAGGATTAGTGAGAACTGAATTAGATTTTTCATTTTCTTCTAACAAGTTGCTTTGTCTTGTTTGATTGAACAAGCCACTTTACCCTTTAAGATATGTGATAGATGAAAAAGTATACCTTCTCTTAGGCTGAGATTTTGGGCTTTCTAGTCTATTTCATTAATTCCTGATTCTTCTTCATTTGGTTTTATGGTTATAACTGGGTAATACACCATTCTGTGGTTGGTAGCAGAAATTTCCTTTTATCTACCCTCCAACAACACTTGGCTATTTTCACCAAATGAAAATATGCTCTTTAGCAAATGCTACTGGAATTGAGAACTGGAACTTTTAAAAAAAATCTACAAGTGGATTTACAAATATTTTATATCCTTGTAATGTTCAATCTTATTTAGGAAAGTGGAAAGCATTTCTCATATTCAAATAATCGTTACATTTATGTGAACTTCTATTAACTCAATCAGGTTTCCTTCCACACATGTACTGATACTCGTCTCTCCTTTGAATTTTAATGCTGGACTGAAACAGTACAATTATCAACTCTCAAGAAACTTGGCTGTTGTTCTCTCGGGGTCCACAATGCTGATCTCATGAATCCCAGACTGTTTTCATTTTGAGAAGTAGAAAAAAAGGGGGGGAAGGGTCCTTTAAAGGACGAAGCGGTCTGTTTTATATTCACTGCAAGGAGACTCTGAACCTCCCAGGAGGGCTCTAAAGGTTAAAAAACATGCACCCAAAAGCACCGAGGTAGTAAGACAGAACTAATGTTCGAATTAGTGCTGGGAGAGATGACTCACTGCATTGGCTTATCCTTGGGAAATAACCTACTAAATAGAATTTAGCCGCTAAGGTGTTATTTTTGGTGTGTGATTTATTGCTGCCCACTCCGACCACCGGGGACTGACACTGGCTTTTAAATGATATGGAACTGGTAATCTCGGCAGACCAACTTTTCCAGGTAGATGTGCTGTCTCTAGAGTAGACTTCAGAATAAGACAGACACATTGTCGTATGTATTGGGAAGCAGTCTAAGGCACGAGACAGAAGCCCAGGCTCTGTAACTGATTAAAACCATGGAGCCGGGTGTCTCAGCTTCTGGCTATGCTGTGGCCCAGACCAGAGTAATATAAAATTATTAAACCATACAAATAGAGCATTAGTCTGCCAAGGGCAGAATGAGCCTGCTTGTCGAAACCAACACTTTCAAGCAGGTAGCAAATAAAATGAATTCTCACTCATTTCCAAGTTTCTCATCTTTGTTACTCTTCCATCATTTGCTCCTTTCCCTCTATTTTTCTAATTTTGCAAGAAAGATTCAATACTGTTGTTTGTTCCTTTCTCTGGACCAAATCTCTCTAGGTTTACTTTCCCCATGGTGCCCTACTGTGCTGTTTGCAAAGAGCATTAGAGAACTTTAAAGCTGCTACAGTCTAGAAAATGACACATATAAGAACAAGCATGTTTTCTTGTTCTGTGTAACGTAGTGAAGTTTACTGACTGTCATGTCTCCCTGCGTTCCAACTCTCCTTGAAAGTGATCAACTTATACTAATGGATATGCTGAAGCCCTGGGAAATTAAATCACTAACTGAAGGTCTGACATTTTCCATCTCTTCAGAGAATATTTACTGAGTGTTTAATGCTGTTTTAGATACTGGCAATACAGTTATAATAGAAATAGAATTATTTCTGAAATTATTAATAGATTTTTTGTTGGCATATGTGAAAAATTTTACCCATGTCTGTTTAGCAGTGGTAGAATTTCTGTGAGTCTTTTTCAGCTTCCAACAGTGACTGAGACCAGATAATAGAGAAATGGAATGAAAACCATGAGTTACATGTTGTGTATTGGGGAGACGGCTCAGCAGTTCAAATGCTTGCTGCGGAAGCATGACAACAGGTGTTCAGGGATTCTACAAGCTGGGTGTGGCAGTCTGAGAGGGTGGAGACAGAGAAGCCAAAGAGCTAGAGAGGTCACGGACCTTCAAAAAGAATCTACAGCTTCCACTTTGCTAGACCAGCATGACTAATTACCACTTTCTAAATCTTATTCCTATATCCTCAGATAAGTGTAGCTACCACCCCTCATCAAAGAAGCCTCTCTTTACAGCAGATGGAGACCCTCACAGAAAACTGCAGCTGGACACAATGCAAACAACAATATATAATGGGGAACCCAGCACCAATGGATACAGCTACACCACAGCTCCTGCACCTATGGCTCAGGGAACCTGGAGGAAAAGGGATGGAAATATTTTAAGAGCCAGAATACCAGGAAACCTGTATTGGAACAGTCTTGCTAGAAGTGGGTGCATAACAACAAAACCAGAACAAGAGAAATATCAACAGTCATATTAATGTGGGAAGAGGAAATTTTCACAAGGCCTATCCCCCAAGATAAAGAACAGTAACTAATGGTTGGTGAGAGGAAGAGAATTAGCCTCTCCAGGGAAGAACCCCCTTACTGGTTGTTCAATGCAGAGAGGTCAGCCTTGGAACCATATACACAAAGACACAAATAAAATGGATTCTGCAGGTTGTGTTTATAATATACATGCATATATATACAAGCGTATATATGCATACACACATAAAATATGCCTATAATAGTAAAAGAAAAAGATTATCAACTGGAGGATATGGGGGGGCAGGAGGGGAAAGGGGGAGAAATGATGTAATTCTGTTTCAATTAAAAACATATTAAAGCTGGGCAGTAGTAGCACAGGCCTTTAATCTCAGCACTCAGAGACAGAATCAGGTGGATCTTTATGAGTTCAAGGCCACCCTGGTTTTCAGAGCAAGTTCCAGAACATCCAGGGCTACACACACACACACAAAAAAAAAACCAAACACCCGTCTCGAAAAACCAAAAGTGTTGTAACCTAAAAAATAAAGAACACCACTACCACCAAGTGTCAGCTACCAAGTACACATATAATAATAATAATAATATAATAAATTAAGTCTCTAACAATACCCTGTTGGGTAAATATGACTCCTAATTAAAAGACAGGAAATGATATTTTAAGATGTTCAATAAAAAAAAATATATCAGACTGTAAAACCTGAAGTAATAAACAGTCAAGAGTATTATCCAGTGGTATACATACAGGTTGATTGTGTATTTTTAGAAAATAAAACACTGGATATGTATGTTCTCCTTTTTAAAACAGGTGTCAGGTATCCCAGACTAGCCTCAAACTTGCTAGGTAGCTAAGGGTTACTGATCCTCCCGCCTCCGCTTCCTAAGCGCTGGGAAATGATGTCACTCTTGCCTGAAGAGAAATTTATAAAGATTTAGAAGCTTATACTGTGTTCATTTTTCTCAGCTAATTAGAAGCCCCTAAAAAGATGTTTAATATATTATAAAAATGTTTCTAATATGACAACAAACACTGTATACATCATACGTCAGCTAATATGCACTTTAGCTTACACTGCTTTTAAGTTGAAAGTTTCAAAAGAAATTTTAATTTTCTGCATGTGTCGTTTGCAATTAGATGCTCTTCTTATTTAATTTACCAAAATTCAGCAAAAACAAACTTCAAAGTATCTTTGGTCCCAGGACAACAATACTACTTTCTATGTAGACAATTTATTATAAAAGGTGAACTTGGCACCTGAAAGCAGTCAAGACGTCACTCAGGAAGGCAGCTGCAGGGTGACACTGAGTGCTGTTGGCATGTGGCAGTGCCACTCTGATGGCCAGGCCTCACAACCTAACAAGGTTTGCCTGACCCCTTCTCTAAGGAGAACCTTCTGGAACCTTTGCTTATTAATTTGGGAGTTCTATCAATGTCTAGAGAGAAGGATGCTTCAGAGCAGATGTGTGCCAGCTTCCCTGTGCTTGTTCCAACTAGCAGCAGGACACGACTCAGGCTGGACAGGAACCTCTCATCTGCTCTGCTCACGCCTGCAAGCACCATGAACTCTGAACTTCCAGTTTTTTAATCGATTCAAGGGTTTGTGACTGTCTCAAAGTAACCTTGCTTACACATTAAAGAATAATAAAATTGTCCACAAATTCAATGTGTTTTCCTTGCTAGTATTTGATTTTTTTTGTTGTTGTTGTTTTGATTTTGAGTTAACCAGCCACTGGGCCAATGGGATGAAGGAGATGGTGCACTTGGGTTTCCAACAGAGTCACCATATTTCACTAAAGTCAAGATGCCACTGACTGATGGCAATTCAAGCCCCGATTGTATAAATGATGGAATGTGAAAATAACGAGCGTCTTACAAACACTGAAACGTGGTAGAAGTGCTGGCCAAAAGGCAACTCTCCTATTTGGAGCAGATGGAGCTCTGGAAGCCCTGTGCAAACCATCCTCGGGGTAACTCTAGGCTTCAGCTCTCCTGCTCTTGTCCATACTCTGAACACACATCACTGAGAGGACTTCTCCCTTACTGTCCTTATACTCTTCATACTTTTGATACACACTCTGGAGCGATGCCAGTCTGACGCCCTCTAAATGAAATTCACAAACTGAAACATGTGTTTCTTCGTAACTGCTCAAGGCAGCAATATTATTGAGTACTTTTTCTAGAAGACTCAGCATGAAGGATGATGGGGTAAACTCTGCTTCCAAGTAACTTGATGACTGGACTCCCACTACTTCTGTGTTTTACTGGTCTGAGGGCAGTGTTAGGAAACTGAGAATAGTCTCAAAAGGCCAGGCATTTGCTTGCTCAGAGCATAGTGGGCAGCAGGGTTTAGTGTCTAAAGACTTCCTGTTCCCACTGGAAACTGGAGTGGCTGTCCTAGGCACCACCATCATGTTAGCCTCACGCCTCATGATCACATCAAACTGTCCAGACCCACTGTCCTTTGTCTTCCACTTTCTATTAGTTTTCCCCCCTATTGTTTTGCTTGTATGGGTAGTGACAGTTACTGGTTTCTTTCTTTTATCAACGGTTTCCTTTACCACAGACCCTACTCCCACCACTGGAAGCCTGGCATGATTGGAAAGCTGGAAGAAAAACCACAACTGAATAGCCTGGCACTTACTTTAACAGTCATTTCCAACTCCAACCACAGATTAATACTGTTGCTGGATTTGACTAACGGCTCTCGACCAGCAGCCCAACTGTCATCACATGAGAACATTCAAGCCAGTTCAAGAACAAAGGGAAATAGGGGCAAGGCCACAGCGTGGTGTAGTCTTACCAACTGTTCCTCTCCTCTGCTAAAGGTGCCTCTCCAGACAGCCTCTTCCTCCTTAATAGTTGGTAACACGAATGGATCAGGAAAATATGCACCTCCTGCTACAACTGCCTAGAGGCTTAACTCAGCTGGTCAGGGTTGCCAAGGGCACCAGCTGGCACTTAAAGGGCACATGGCTCCACTGTCCAAAGAATATGTGTATTATCCCACACCTTGCCCTGCTTACCTTGTCAGTGAGGATACGAGAATATCAGTTTTAGGCCGGCATTGTGGTCACAAGGAAGGTTCTCTGGGGAGCTTGAGGTTTAATGGAGGGGCTATTACTAGCCTACAGCAAACAGAACCATGTATTTATCTCACTTCACCATCTACATTTATTGTAAACTTAAGGCCTAGGGCAGCGGACAGGACTTTTTAATAGACACGGGTATGAAACACAATTCAGGGCTCAACTGAATTCAGGTTCTATATCACTGGAGCTCTTACAGGAATGGAATCGAACTCCCTGCTCCACTCAGATAAGAGGGGAGGCTTTGGGAAACTGGTACAAATCTCCGTATCTGGGTCCTGCCATAATCTAACCAACAGACATAAAAACTGAGTGCCCCCCCACCTCCCTCACTTCCCCTCTTCTTTCTTTCATTACTCCTACCCTTCCCCTGCATAAGGTGAGGGCTTTGTCAGATTTCCCAAGACCCCAGCAGTTCCCTCACTCCAGCCTCCTGACTGTTGCTGAGAACACAGGAACTCATCACCATGGCCCCTGTGCTATTGTTCTGATAGGTGTATGAAACAAAACTAAGCACAAACCTTGAAAATGTGATGGCGCATATTTAATATGTCCTTGGAGGAGAATACAGTAAAAAGATGGCAGTAGGTTTCAGGCTTAGCAAGTATGGAAGGCAGGGAGATGACTCAGTTGGTAAAGTGCTTCTTGCCCAAGCCAAAAGAGCCAAGTTCAGATCCCCAGCACCATTGTAAAAAGTAGAGCGCCGTTTTTGACCACCTCAGGTTCTAGTGCTGGGAAGGTGTGGGCAGGAATATTCCCAGAGCTCACTGGCCAGCAAGTCTTTAAAATCAATGACCTCCAGGTTCACTGACATCCCTTCCTCTGGCCTTCACGTGGTACAGCGTGTGCAAATGCACACTTACACGGTCACTAAGCTGTAAGATTTCCCATATTATTGACTTGCTAACTGAGAATTAGTCCTGAGGGAATTGAGCGGTTAAACCCTGGTTCTCAGAGCTTTGCTTAAAGAGTTCTAGAAAATTTCATTTTGACACATTTTATCCATATGTAAATAATAAGGAATACTGAAGTACAAATTAGACCATGCCTTCCTTTTATAAAAGGAAAACAAAGTACAGCCATTTCATGAGCTAAAATGTTACAATGCATGAGAAACAGTTAAAAAATACCCATTAAGCCACAATCGACCACTATTTCTTGGCCAATGGTTTACGTTTATATTTTTCTTGTTAAAAAGACAACTCATAGAGTTTGAGACTACGATCTGCACTCCATTTCACTGACTAGTTTTAGCATCCACTCATAATCACAGTATGTCCAACTCATCATCTCTCTATTGTTCATCCTTCTACCCCAAATAACCTTCACTTATCTTCCATTTCTTTACATATTATTAATATATTCTTTATGTGTTGTAAAAACAAGTATGAACTTGACCTTATTTGGTGGGTTATAATCTTACATACCTTGATATGCAAAATACCTCAGATTAGTCTAGATACTCATTCAACTCAATCTTGTGACATCTTCAAAATCATGTCTTTACTTTCTGGTACTCTAAGCTTATGCTATTTTCTTTGCCCATACTTTAAAAACTGTTCTGTAATAATTATATCGTCATTGTCAACTGAGAATATACAATGCATACAATTAAGTCAATTTTGGGGTTGGGATGATGGCTCGGTCCTTAAGAGCACATTGCAGAGGGCTTGGTTCACAAAAGCTTGTAACTCTAGCTTCAAGGAGATCTGCTGCCTCTGGCCTCTGAAGGCATCAATGTTCAAGTGTACCCACCTTTACATGCATACTTAAAGATCAGTCTTAACAATGTAGGTGAGCAGTGGTGGTATACACCTTAAACCCAGTATTTGGGAGGCAGAGGCAGGTGAATCTCAGTGATTTTGAGGTCAGCCTGGTCTACAGAGCAAGTTCTAGGACAGCCAGGGCCTATCACACAGAGAAATACTGTCTCAAAAAAACAACAGCAACAATAAAACCAAAAGTAACAATGTCTATAATATGTGTATTTACAAGAATATTTTTAAAGGTTGTTACTGAGGCTAGCTGTTATGTAGCCCAGACTGACCTCAAACTTGCTATCTAGCTGCGGATGACATTGGATTTCTGACTCTACTGCTTCTGTTTCTATCCTTTGAATGCTAAGATTACAGGCATGTGTCACTACACTCAATTCATAAGGGCATTATTTTTTTGAAATCTAGCTTTCTAGTTCAGAAAGATTAGAATAAAAAGGGTCTCTGCATGGAGTTCCATCTGAGATAGGAGAGGGTGGAACTGTCTCATAAGCCAGTTTGAAAGGCAGTTGTATCTAGTGATGGTATAAACACAACCACTACCCTTTTCCTAACTGAAACCAGCCAGCCGATCACACAGATCTAGACATGAAAAAATGAAGCAGTTCTAGCACATTCTGTGCTCTTTTACTCTCATAGCTGAACGCCTGCCTGCTCTCCTCACAGAAGGCTGCAGAGTAAATGGTGAGATATAGTCATTTTCATCATTTTCTGAGTTTTTCCTACTGACTGGAGTATCCCCATGAAATGGTAAGAGGCACTTCTTCCTGTGGCTCAGAACGAGAGAGTGTGCAGGGACCTTGGGGATTATACTCTAGATTCTGTGAAACACTGCATGAACAAAGGGAGAAGCCCTCACATGGTGCCAGCAGTCAGTGGGCATCTGCCCCAGACAGTCCTGCCTGAAGCTCAATATATTCAGTGCCTTGCCAGATTCTAGGCTTGACTTTGACCTTTGCAGACACTGTGGTGCGGTAGAGGGGCAGAGACAGAAAGAGTCCCACCATGACTAGGCATGACTTCATTATTGAGTCATCTAGCCATGCTGTTCAGTGTGCAGTGACACAAGTTTAAGTCTCATTCCTAAGACTAGGGTGCTGTCTAGAATCTCAACAATGCAGGGCCCAAGAGTTTTTTTTACTGGATTCTTCTTGTGTCTGATGTTACCAATGATAGGGCTATTCTGTTCTAGATGGGTAACAACACGGACAAGAGTAATCATTGCTACCGAGTACACACAATGGAGAAGAGAATGCCAAGTGGACAAGTACTGTTTTATTTAACCCCAGACACCACTGAATGGGAGCTATGTTTGAAACTGAGGTTGAAGGATGGTTAATAATGAGGCATCACCTAGCTAAGAAGTGGTAAGGATGGCACTGGAGGCTGCAGAGCTGCCTCTCACCACCATCCTGTATTCTCCAGAGAATACCGTGTGACTGTTAGGGGACACGAGACTACCTCAGTTGCTTTTCTAGTCACAAAGGCCAAAATCAGGGACAGAGAGGTAACTTGGGGTAAGAGGGATTTATCTTGGCTCATGGTTTCAGGGAACGTAGTTCTCCACGGTGAGGAAGGCAGACTTGAACAGCTACACCTGGGGCAGTGGAACCTGCACGTGTTACTTCTCGCGTGAACCTTCAAGGGCTACTCAGTGAGTCACTTCTGCTAATCAGACCACAGTCCCACGACCTCTTCAAACAGAACAAGCAGGTGGGAAACATAAAACATTCTCAAAGAGAAATCAATGAGTCAAATACCATCAACAAGTTTTGTACTAAGACCAGGTCGTTCTCATTTGAGCATATTATAAGAAATGAAGAAATGATAATGAGGAGCCAGTATCTTCAAGTCCATAGAGAACTGGAGCAAATAGGCCACACAGTACTCAGGACTTTATTTATTTGCTCATTCGGTCCCCTGGAGGCCAGGCTGTGCTCTTCATGGTGTTGAGTTTAGGGCACCCAAAACAGGAAGCCTGACATGGTATCTACCCTGTTAGGCTTACAGCATAGGATTAAAGAAAGTCAGCTATCAAGAAAGTAATGAAGGAAACTCTGCTGAGGAACGAAACAGTAATCTACAATGGCATCTCTGAGAGATGACATTTAACTAACAAGGTCAGAGGCCAGAGGCAGCGTGCTGATGAGGTATTCTCTTTTTCATCTTAGGAGTACAACGTGAGTTCTACATGCTTAATAATGAATGCTTTATATTGTATAAACATCACAAATATAAGTGAGGTTTTTACTCTTGAGTCTTCTCATTATTTGCTTTTAAATATAGAAAACAAACACACACAAAAACCAAAACCAAACCAACAAAACAACAAAAAAAAATCACTTCAGAATCAGGGATAAAAAGCAAAGCATTATGTTCATTGCAGAGTTCATCCAAGTGGAATACCGGCTTCCCTGTGGAACTGTCATATCAGTTTTAGGAAAGATGATGAAAGATAAGAACTAGTCCCAGAGGGTCAGACTCACACAGGCTATAGAGCAACAACAAAGACAAACACAAAACCAAACAAGCATGGAAGTGGATCCAATTCTTCCTATCAGTGACATCAGAGCAATGCCTGGGTGTGGCACTCAACATAAAATCAAAAGCAATTTTCATTCAGCACTCATCAGTCTTGATCTAACTTCCTCAGATTTCTCTCAAATGGCAGATTTACAACCTCACAAATAGAAGAGAGGCAACAGCATGGAGGATTGGCGTCCTTTGTTGTGACAATATAGTTATATTCAAGAATAGAATGTAAGATTGGAACCAGGGGACATTTAAAGCCAAGAAGGGAATATTATTGGTACACAGAAGATTTACACTATGATTCTTTCCCCTTAAAAAAAAAAGACTGTAATAAAATGGTTGTGAATTTTCTTCATGGGAAAAGATTGACATTGAGACCTCTACTCCTAGGCTTCCAGAAATAGGCACTTTCCCCCATCATAGTGTTTCCTTTAACTACTGAATAATTAACCTAATTGCCTAACCTGGTCTCACGGGAATGGGCCTTGTGAAATCTGCTCTTGATTCAAGTAATAAATGAAGGGCATGTGAAGTGATGGAGGAGTAGGGGATGGAGGAGTAGGGAATATGGATTCGTCATTGGAGCAGCCATCTCACTGTTCTCCAGTCTCCAGCCTTACAAATATCTCCTAGCACAGAACTGACACTGCGTGGATCATCACCCCAACCAGCCAAAGCTGTCCCCAGCCCAGGCTGTTAGTGACGGGGACCTG
>LOEQ01002620.1:164547-196654 GCA_001685075.1 Bramus lutescens | reverse complement strand
CTGTGTGTAACAGCGGGACCACCTGTCTGCAAGGAATGACAAATCTCATTTTATGAGCCCTGGCATGGAAACTAACAGTCTACCCCTGACACCCAAGTACTCAAACAGCAAAAGGCAATGCGTCCAGCTCAACTGTGAATCTAAAATGGATCTCTTTGGGAAGGAGTCTTCTGCTTTCCTCGATTTGGATTCTGCAGTGTTTTCAGCCCTCTCGTCCATTTTTTAAAGCACATTTATTGTTCCCAGGCTCAACAACATCATGAGTTTTCCCTTTCATGCTTTTTAAAGGTAGTCAAAACCATCATGTCATTCCCCAGCATATCCACACAGGAAAAATTACGAGACTTATCTTTTTTTTTTTTTTAGGTATCAAGTTACCAGCATTTTATTGGCAAAAGGAAGATAGGTAAATGCTAGCAAAATAAAGTGTGACCTGAGCTTCATCCAATATGTAGTATCTATCTTGCTAAGTGCACACGATAGTAAGATTTTAAACTCAGCACTAGAAACCGGAGTTCTGTTGAGAAGTGAGCTTCTGTGGTGCTGGGAGGGATCCCCACAGTATCATAGAGAAGCCACCATCACAAAAAGGATTTCCTAAAGAGGTCTAAGGGAAAGGAAGCTCCTCTCCAGGCTGGCCCTGGACAGCCCTGCTGCTCCACCCCCAAAGTCAAGAGGCCTGTAAGAGGGTGTTGCTGGGGAACACTCCTTCCTATTGTTCCTCATGCCTCTCACTTCCTTTTCGTCTTTGGTAATAGCTGGAATTTATGAGTACATTGGATGACCTCCCAAGTCTCTTCAGCTTATTTACTTAACGGAGACTCTGTACTAGGCTTCCAGTTTCAGCTTCGCTCACTGAAGCTGTATGTGACTCTAAGTGTGGCTTCCTTTCTGAATGGGAAGGACTCATAGGGCTGCAACCCTGACAGTCCTACAATGAATGTGGCCTGTGAGCACGGGGGCCTCGCTTTCTTAAGAATACACTATTTCTGTGGCATGCCTCAGAAAGTCCTTTCTAATTAGTCAATTAAACAACTCCAAAGTCTACCTAAGGATCAGCCTCACGAAGTCTCTATTATTCCAGTGTAGCTCTGGAAATTCTTATTTTTCTTATGCCCTTAGTTTAGAAGTCTCAATTGTATAGGGAAGAACTCACACATCCCTGATCTGGCCTGTTCATTTTGCTGCACTTGCTCATGGAGTCTACGTCCTTAGATTTCACTTTTCGACTAACTTCCTCAGTGCCTAGCGTAAGCATCTGCTCAGTTTTTCAAGGAACTGAAAATCACACTCATTGAGAAGATCCCAGTTTAGTTTCATGTCCTTACAAGGCAAGTTGATTGACTATGTAAGTGTGAACATTAGAGAAATAATGCTAAGGCCAACACTGAATTTATGCTTACTTAATTTTTACATCATTTACTAAATGCTTTATGAGAATGTTGAATTAAAAGTGATTAAACTGGTTTTAGTGTGTTCCTGAATTCAGTTTACAAGTATTCTATTGAAAATTTTGGTATATGTTTACTGGAAATCTTGGCCTATGGATTCTTTTCTTGTTTTTGGTCTGGTTTGGGGTTAGGGTAAAAAAGAATTTGGAAAATTTTCTTCTTTTATATTTTGTGAAATAGTTTGAGGAAGAATCATGTTAGCTCTTTGAAGGTTTGCAAGAATTCTGTACTGAATCCGTCTGGCTCTCTGGGCATTGTTTCCATTGGAAGAATTTTATTTATTGCTTCTATCTCATTGAATGTAATCAGTTTAAATTATTATCTATTTCATCTTGATCTATTTCAGTATGCCATATATTTCTAGAAATCAATCCATTTCTTTTAGGTTTTTAAGTTTGGTGGTGGGATATAGGTTTTTTTCTTTTTTCCCTTTTTTTCGATTGTTGGAAATAGGATCTTTCTGTTATGTTCTAGCATAGTCCTGGCTATGTTAGAACTCCCTCTGTAGACCAGGCTGCTTCCAGCGTGCTTGGATTGAAGGCATGCACCACCACTGCCTGGGTAAAATTGCCTGGCTAGGAGGTAGGTTTTTAAAGTATTGTGTTCTCATGATTCTCTGAGCTTTTAAAGTGTCCGCTGTTGTCCCAAATGCCAATATTAGGTATAAAGTTTTACTAATTTGAAATGGAAAGTAAGAGTAGGGGGGCAGTTGAGGGTGGGGGAAGGGTGACTGGCGGCTAATGTCCTGGTTTGGTTCTTTCATACAGAATGTTTAGACCACACCCCATTTGGTGACTTCATGAGTCTAAGGAGCCAGAGGGTCCCAGCTGCTGGAGTATTTGAGTGTTTCAGGAAGAACAATTACTATAATCATAAACAATCCTCTTCTCAAAGCTATGTACTAGCTAGGGTATTTTTTTAGACTGAATTCCTGTAATAAACAAGGGAACCGTATCAATTTTCACTGAAAGGGGAAGTGGGCACAGGAGAGTTAAGTAGCTGGTCCATGCCTACAACTCTAGTAAATGGGGTTGAGATTTAAACCCTGGCAGTCTGGTATCACCATGTCAGCCTGTATGTTTAGTTATCTTTGGAATTACAGTGTACATTAGCACTTTTATATGCTGCTGAAATAATTCACACTGTATCTTCATGTTAGGATGAAGCCTTGTATAAGAAAGTAGCCTTTAGAGTTCAACAAACATGAAGCAACAGAGATAAAACACAAACAGAATAGCATCAACAAAACAATCTTCCTTTTGAATAATTTCTTACTCTCACCAATTGGTTACTATATACACTATATACAATACCAACTTTAAACAAACAAGTAGTACCAAACACTTACCCCACATTCTTAATTACAGTGTTCGGCAAGGCTCCTTTGTCGATGTGGCCCATCTTTAAAGTATTCCCTACAAGATGATACACACACACACACACACACACACACACACACACACACATATATATTTCTACCTCCCCCAAATGCCCAGTTTCTTCATCTACACTTTCAGCTGGGTGCAGAGCACAGGCCCCCTTGGAGTTTTCCTGGCCTCAGATCTGGAGTTCCTTACAATGCAAACAATTCTCAGCCAAACATCAAGTGACAGTCATTCTGTGTTGCATGGTCTCAAATGTTTTCTGTTTATTCCTTTGTGTCCTGCTGGGATTTTTGTTGCTGCCATTACTTCCCATGTTGGTTTATTGTCTTCCTATTGTTGCTGTAATTAGCTGATATTCAGTGACTTAAACAACCTATGTGCCATAGCACAGTTCTGTGTGGGTGGAAGCCTATGTTCCACCCACTTGGCTCAGTTGGTTCTTTGTTTAACTCTGACTTCAAGTTAGCAGCAGAACTGGGGCTCATTCTACACGTTGGAGGAATAAATGTACTTCCTATCTTGGTCCAGTTGTTAGCTAAAGTCAAACGAATGTGGTTACAAAACTGACTGATTTCTTGCTGGCTATAAGCCAGGGCTTGTTCTTCATGCTTAGCAGCCTCTCTCTAGTTCCTGATGTGTCCCCTACACATCTGGGCAGACAGTTCAATTTATCCTGTAAGCACTCCAATGTTCTCCTCTGCCTCTGCTCTGAGAAAGTTCCTCCCTCCCTCCCTATCATGATATCTCTCCCTCTCTGTCTATTGTCTATCTGTCTACTTCATGGTTAGACTGGGTCCGTCTTCCTATTCTAAGGTTTATACTCTCACACCTTCACTTGGCAGGGACTCTTCAGCAATGAGCATGGAATTATGTCAATACCTTAACAATGGGTAAGGTGTGAGGGAAACTTCATTGTAACCTTAAAATATCTCTAATAAGATATAAGAGCATTCTCATATTATGAGAACACCAGAACACAAATGCTTTTACAGTTCAATACTTCATAAACTGTATTGATATTATTAACCAATTTCACTCATGTTGAATATTAGATTTTTGTACTAGCATAGATTATCTTTAAAGAGAGTAATTTATGAGAAGATGCCAGAAATAATACCAGCACAAGGAAAAATTTCTCTCAAAGGTCAAACTTCATGTGCTTGTATATTCTGAATTCCCAAATTGTAAGTTTCAGTGTTTACCCTTTGCTCCCAGCCTTCCGAAGACTATAATCTGACCACCCATTCTGTCATCATGCATTTCACTCATCTCCCTTTCTAGTTCACCTTTAGCTTTTCATTTGGACCTAGTCTTCTTCTCTGTGTTTTAAAAAGAACTTTAGAGAAAACGTTCCTTTTTTAGTTACTGGTGGGCTAAAATGACTTTAGTCATACTTAATTAAACCTTAAATCTGATGGTACACTCTTGCCTGAGGGTTTTCTTTTGAGGGGGAGAATTTCTGAAGTCCAATTACAGGGTTATTCTCATAATAAGGACTAATAAGTCATAATGAAATTATTTGCTTTTAAGCCTCATCCACATGTTGTTTTGAAAAATATCCTCACCCAACCACATTCTTACAGTGTCATTAGTATGACTAGTACAGGCAGGTGAGGTCTGCTGGAGTCCTGATTCTCCCCAGAGCTTTGGGGGAGAGGTGAGTGTCAGGTCAGGGGACAGTCTCATTTTACATCCATCACACAGGGAATACATACCATACAACAATACATGCCATTGTATTTCCAAGTTCTAGTCTTGCCACTCCCATCAGCTAGCTCAAATACATCCAACTAATACTTGAAAGTTTTACATTCATTTATTTACTCTGTGTGTAGGTTGGGAGGGCACACACACGGAGGACAGAAGACCACTTTCCGCCAGCTGGCCCTCTCCTTCCTACGGTGTGTGGTGGGGTTTGAACTCAGGTCAACAGCCTTGGCAACAAGTACTTTTATTGGTTAAGTCATCTCACCAGCCCTCCAGTTGATATTTAACCAACAAACACACAGTTGTGGAACCCTCAAGAATGTGAAACTTCCTGCTGCCTTCCCACATTTAAGACAAAGCAGTTGCTTTCAGCTACAGATTTTTCTTTTGCCTTCACAAACACATGTAGATTTCTTTAGTCTCAGTTGGCTGCTGGTTAAACAAAAGAGAACTAAAGAGAAACAAAAGAGAGGCCAGCTTGGTCTTTTAAAATCTTTTCTTGTAAAACTTTGAAATGAATTTATTTGATCCTTGTTAGCATTTTTCTTCACTGGATGTGCTGTGTTGGTCTCTGAAGTGAATTCCATCGGTTGTGTCTTTTGTAATCATTTCCTTCTTTATCTTATAAAAGAACTGCGCAATCCTTAAACTTCACATTCCACGTCTCTGTCTTGGTCAGCAGGTTAAGCATAGATAGAAGTCACAAGCAGTCCTGAGGATGAATCTTGAGACTGATGTTTAGACAGAAGATTGAGTCCATTATCCAGGCGTTCTGGTGGGCAGATGTGAGTCTTGTATGACTGACTGCATCTACTCAGCTCTGAGTGCAGACAGCCACTGAAGATGCCAAGACAGGCACAAGTGGCAGCTTCTGCAATAATCCAGCCCTGAAGCCCACCCAGAACTGAAATTATAACTTTTAAAGCCGATCGCCCCCACACAGCACAGACTTCTCTGCATAGCCAAGCCTTTTTTCAGGTTGGGAACTGTTTCTTTGTTGATAGTTTTGATTACTACTTCATGGTCATCAGCTTCTTAGTCCAGGTTCCTACTTCATATCTGCCATTATGTCCCCGTTTGAAACCCTTGGTTGTTAGTGCTGTGACCCTATTTCCCGTCACACTGATTCTACTCGTCACCCCACCACACTTGGTCACAGCAGTTGGCTCCCTTACATTTCCACATCTTCTTCACCACTTTTCAGCTCTGTCTACACAAACAGAGAATGTGCGATCAATGAGGCTTTAGCTTCTGTTTTACAGGATGTTGTCTAGCAGTTTTTTTGAAACTTTATTGATTTTTAGCAATTTTCTTTTGATTACATTTCTGATTAATTACAATTTTCTGAATTTTCTTTTTGAATCTCTGGAAAATTTGCTTTGTCTTGCTTAGTATTCTTCCCAAAGTTGCACTTTTTTTCTTTTACTTTTCTATTCCCCTATTCTAAGACGCTGGGGCTGTACACCAATGAGAAGAATGTAGCTTTGGTCAACCACACACTAGAGAGCTTGACTGAGTACTGCCAGGGCCAGTGCCCTAAAAACCAGGTAACCATAAAAGCAGAGCTTCATGTGACGGGAGCCATAATTCAGGAGTGGTGTGCCAGGCTAGGTGCAGGGCCAGCCTCGTGTTCTTGTGAAGTCTTTCCATTGCTTTGCCAGGCTGTTACACTTTTCTTGCAAAACATACAAAAGTGGAATTGTAGGCTAGCAAATGACACTTTACATTTTGCTTTTCTCTTTCCCCATTCTAAGAGAAGCAATTTATCCATCCAAGCTCTTTGAAGTCAGTGCAGATATAATTTTCTTGAACTCACATTTCCTTCTTTCTGAGGCATTATTATATTTTAGAAATCTTCCATGTTTGGAATACTATTGCTTTCACCTGCAGATAACCCTCGCTTCCTCTGGAAGCCTGACCTCGTTATTTCAGGTGGTAGAGGTAAGTTTACAGTACCATGGAACTCTCAGCAGGAACAGGACCACGCACATAACAAATTCATGCCGCCATTTGTTGTATGTGTGTGTGTTGCATGCATGCACACTTAAATAGAATTTAAATAGTAAATTCTAGTATCTGTATGCTTAAATTCCAAAGGAAATTGGTGCAACACACACACCCCGAAACCATCATGCACTATTAGAGAAGGCAGGGGTGTGGGATCGTGCTGGATACGCTATATTTTGAATGGTTAAAATAAGAAGATGAGAGAGGAGAGAGCAACTGAAGGAGTTGATGAAAAAGGAAGAGGGAAAATGGGACAGAATGAGGAAAGCGAGGGATAAGGGAGAGGAGAAAAGGTGAAGGGAGGGAGGAAAGGAAGCGCTAGTATTTATGAGAAAATGCCCAATGATTCTCAGCCAACTGGAGTTGTTAAATGCCACCTCTGCTGTTTGAGGGGAAGGCCAGAGTGGAGGCAGAAGGAATCTGGTACCCAGAGGACCCTTAGTGCCAGACAAAGAACACAGCAGTTGCCTGATGCAGCGCCCAGACTGTTAGCACTACCTATCTTCTGTCACACTTCAACATTTGCTGTAACTTTAGGGCCATGTCAAGGAAACTATGTAGGCATATCTTAATGACCTTAATATTCATCTAAGATTAGTTGATTTACTCCCCTTTATTATCTTGTCTAGGAAATTTGCATGAAGTTTAATAAAACAACCAATACATCTTGCTTTGAAGGAGTTGCCAAGGCCAGATTCAACTTGGATTAGAGGTTCATTGGTACAGCTAGCATCACTTGGCACAGGTAGGAAAATTTTTGGTTTCTATCATTATGAAGCATCCTCTGTTCACCTGTTAAAGAAGGTGAGGAGATTTTTTGCCATCCATTAAAGGTAAAACTGGTAAAACTGACTTCCATGCACCCAACGTTCCCTTTCTCTGCATGTATTTTATAATTAAGAGTGGGTGCCTCCTTGCTTCAAATTAATTATTTTTGTCCAACTCAGTGGTTGAAAGACACGACCAAACAGCCTTGAGGTTTGAGACTGAGTCTGAGCCTTTTCCTATCTAGGAGTGGCTGATGGAGGCTACAGTCACTGTACAGTACAGACCTACAAATCAAAACTCCAAGTAAGGACATCACATGGTGACTACCAACGAAGGGCGGGTGATCTGAGTCCATCACACAGTTCTCCAAGCACAGACACTGTGGACATTCTTGAACTGTCTCAGGACAGCCAGCGGGCCGCGAAAAACTCTCTGAGAATTTGTTGGGATTTACCTACATTTTTTTCTTTTTAATTGGCAGAAAGGAAGATTCCTTCCCTTCCATTGTCCAACTGATTAAAAAGGAAACCCACAGTGAATGTCACCGCTCTCTCATGCATCACCAAGCTTTATAACGGCTTAATAAGAAGGTACTGTATTGATGATGTGTTTTCAGTTGGAGTTGTTTTGGGTAGATGAGGTAACCAAAGATTCCACAGCATTCCCATTTTGTTTCATTCTTCACAATCTATATCGTTCTGGGGAACTTGAGGATTGAACCAAGAGCCTCACAGACATCACATGTGCTGGGCCAGGTCACCTACTGCTGAGCTACACCCCAGCTCTGAGACAATCTTTGCTAATTTTCAGAAATCTCAATCAAAACAGACTTTAGGCCTTTTGGTGGTAATTGTTTATTTAGCAGAAGTTTTAAATGTTTGTTATCTGACCCTGTAATTTTGCTTCTGGAATTCATCATACAGGAATACTTGGATAAGTGTTCTATAAAAATAAGCCCCCCTTCTTTTTACAGCAACATTGTTTACAATAGTGCTCCAAAGCTCCAAGCAAGGAAGAAAACAAACTTTTCTTGTTTATCAAAGGGACATTATTGTTAACTTCTTTTTAAAATTATAGCCAAGTCATGAAGTAAATGGACGGCCATCTTTTGATTGGCTTAGTGTGCAGCCATTTCTTTGTTTACAGAAAGGTATGTCTATATTCTTAATAGGCATATGTACACATATTTCTAAATTTATAATAAAGAAAAGACAGGAAATTATGTTCAGGGGTTACCCTGGGATTGATACAAGTATAAGAAAGAAAATTCCTACTTTATACTTCAGAGCCACTTGGCATTTTACAACCAAGCTGTTCTTTAAGAGACACAGCAAACTGTTAACTAGATCTACTAACTCAACCCTTCCTTTGACAGCTCTTGTTTCTGAAAGTGGAGTATGGAGCAAGATCACACTCAATGAAGCTCCCAAGGTGCTAGCACTGTTTAAAGAGACCACATTGGAGGGGAGATCTGCTGGTGTTAATAAACACCAGCTTATAAATGTGAACTGATGCCCAAGACATGTTTCCACAGAGGCAAAGAATGATGGTGTTAATTGTGGACATTATATACACTAAGATTTCAGAAGCCCGCTACAGTCAAAAAGAGGAAAGCAAGGGACAGCAAGCACTTCAGACTGTGCGCAGGCAGTATCTGAGGACTCTGAGGCACAGCAAACTCTAGAAAGACATCAGGATCTAGAGGTCAATGGCTTACCCTCAGTCACAAAGCTGGAAGGGCTGGAACACACACTGGGAATTTTGGTCCTATTCAAGAATTCTGAGACCCCGATTGGAAGACCAGTGTATTCAGGAAGAACATGGCAGAGAAAAGTTCAGTAAGACAGCTGCAGACAGGACTGTGAGAGGCAAACTACAGTGGATTCCTCCCAAAGGAGGCAGCTCTTAGTATTTCTGCGGAAGACGGAGGAAGGCAGGTGGGTGCTAGGAACAGAGGGGCCAGGCTTTCTAATATTTAAAAAAAAAACTTTAATGTACTTTTTGTGCATGTGTGTTTTACCTGCATTATGTATATATCGTGTGTATGCCCAGTGCCAGAAGAGGATATGGGATATCCTAGGCGGGATCATCAACAGCTGGGAGTCACCATGTGGGTGTTGGGAACTGAACCTGAGTCCACAGCAAGAGCAGCAAGAGTTTTTAACCACCAAACCATCTCTCAGACTCCAAAAACAGAGGTTTCTATGTAGGAAAATCTTGAGACACATTGTAGGGCTGAATAATGCAATCTTGACAAGGCCCATATGAAGTAGGGGCTTTAAAAAAAAAAAAGTCTTGAGGCCCAATAATCCGACATTAGTTGTGTTAAGTTTTGTGAGTATGTGATTTATAGGAGTATGGATTCATCACAGACACAAGTTGGTGAGAAGCAGGCTTAGCAAGTGACTGTCCCAGACAGTGAGTGTTAAAAAAGACCTATGTCAGGGTGACAGAGTTGGTGTTGGAAGGAGTGAGGCCTGAGATCCAACGTAGGCAATCCACAGGACATGGATGAAGAAAGATGAAGATGGATAGGAGGTGACTCTGAGGACCCCTGTGGCAGATGTGCATTTCACCAGAACAATGGGAGAAGAGGCAGGTTTGAGAGGCCACTAAGGAAGAGGTACCTTCAGGAGAGTGGCAGATGTGGCCCGTCAGGATTTTCATGGTGCTGGAGTCCACCTGAGGGTCATCTTCATCTACATTTTAAAATGCAGCTTTATGACATTGAAGATGAAAAGAGGCTGATGAAGAGACAGAGACAGGGTAGGCAGGAATGTGCTCGTCAGCAACAGGCAGCCAGGCAGGTTGCAAAGAATGAGAGGGTAGACATCCAGAGGCTGTACACCAAGCAAGGAGTTGAAGGAGGACCCTGGATGCAGCGAGGTGTTCTTTGTCGACCTTTTGATTGTCAGAGGGACTTTGCGGTAGATATGACTAGGTTCAGAGCCTCTTCTCATCACTGAAAGATCAGCTATGGTGCACTGCAAGACTTAACCTTGCTGGCCTCACAGCTGCACCTTTAAAGTGAGGTGGCAGTGGAACACCATGAAGCTACTCTGAGATTTACATGAAACTGCAGTTGAAACCATTGGATGCAGTAGGTGACTGACTCACAGTAAGTAACCTAAACATTACCCATCAGTTTACAAACTATCAATTTATCCATTGTTATTGTACATAGGGATGTGTGTAGAGCAACTCACATGCTTAGATCAGAAGACAACTATGTGGATTTGGTTTTCTGAGGATCAAATTTAGGTTTGCAAGCCGAATGCTTTTATTTACTGAGCCACCTATCATTTTTGTTACTGGAAAGGACTAAAGGGTGAGCCAGTGGTGAAGAAGTGGTCGCTTTATGTATGTGTATTCTTGAATGAAGTTTGTCCATGAAGGGAAGGACAAAGAGGAAGCAAGATCATTTACAGGATGGGGAGTTGAGAGCTGGTAGATGGAGCCTCTACTAAACCAGAAGAAGGTCACAAATGAAATGCCAAGAACACAGTTCTAGGGATTTTCCTTGACAGAAGCGAGATGAGAGGAGGAAGACAGAAGCAGAAAACATTACTGTGCTGCACTGTTGAGATAAGCTGCACTTATCTCAACAAACTGAGGTGAGATAGAATGTACAGCCAGGAGTGTCGGGGTCAGCGGGGTCATGAGCACTAACAGACGGAAGTGAAGGGAACCCTAGCGCAGGGCTGGTCTGCCAAGGGAAGGGGACTAGAGGAGACCAGACATACGTATAAAGAGCTAGCTAGTAGGCACTGAGCAAGCATATGGGCTTGAGTTGCCCTTATTTATGTCTGTAGGCAGAAATTTCTTTTTAATCATGGACGATTTAGACCAGTAGGTCTCAAGCTATGGGTTGTGAACCCCTGGTAAAGCTCTATCTCCAAAAATATTTATACTACTATTCATAACAGTACCAAGATTGCAGTCAAGAAGTGGCAACGAAAATCATTGCATGGTTGGGGTCACCCCAGCATGAGGAACTGTGTTAAAGGTCAGTGCTAGGGAGGTGGAGATGCACTACTCTAGGGGATGCTCCTTCAGAAACATCTCTCTGAGAAATGATGCAAATCCAAAATTCATCTCAAGAGTCTCTGAATGCTTACTGCTGGTTGGTGGAAACAGAAAATAAAAGCTGAGTGACTGGGTTGAGCCAATTGGACCAGCATGTGAAGCCACAGCTGTAAGTGACATTCTTTCTTGCTCTGTAGTGTGGCTCCATGCTAAAATTCTCTGGTTGATACAATTAAGACTTGGAGCTGGGAGTACTAAAGCGAAAGCACAATATGTTGAGACTGGCACATTCACTACCAGAGCAGTAGATTCTCTTCTCAGGGATGGGGAATGTACATACACACACAGGAAAAGCTGATCTGACAATGGCACCATGAGAAACAGCCCAGGGTAGCAGGAGATTTGTGCAGAAAAAGGATTCTAAGACTCAGAATGGAAAGATTAACAAAAGCAGAAAGAGCCAGAATGGAGGTGCTGGCTGCTAAGAACAGAGATGGGAATATGAGAAGGAAGACAGGATGGTGTGGCAACAGGACAGGTGAAAACAGAAGATAAAGTCTCAGCTGTGGAGAAGACCACAGACAGAGCCAGGATACCAAACTGGAGAGGTTTAGGAGGCTGGAGAGCCATGAAACAGTCTGCAAGGCCAGACCCAGTGGCGTCTCAGGATAAGCATACTGTAAAAGTATCTTCTTGTCCCAGGAAGAACTCTCCTAGATATATCCATCACTTCCAAGACTGGGCCCCTTCAACTGGGTACCATCTTGGGTATTTCCTTACCTAAGAGAATGCATTCAGGTGATTATTTAAAAGAAGACCAAGGAGAGGGGTGTCAGAAAGTCCAGCCCTGGACACTTGTTCACACACGTTGCCTCAGCCTGAGGTGACAGGTTTTCTCACCCCCTGAGGCTTGGGCATTTAGGGCAGTCAGTTAAGTACTTCATTTCCTTGGTGTCACTAGGAGTGTAGTCAGAAATGGGGACCCACCAACAAAGCAAGCAATGGAAGAACTGGCAAGGCACTCAGTAATGTTTAAGACATTTTTTTCACTGGTCATCGAGTCACAGAAGACAGCTAGCTTCTGCTCCCGGGCATTTACTTCACAGAGATCAGTGACAAGTCCAGAGAGGCCACCAGACAAGGGGCCATAAAACAATAAAGTCTTGTTTGTTTCCTGCTAACAGTGACTGTATTTATTATATTCTTCTTGATGGAATTTGGCATTTTGTAGCTAAGGATCAGCTGATAACCGAATATTTCTAAGAATCATTATCTGTTCGCCACAATCTCCATATTCAAAGAATCAGTAGCATATTTTACTCTTTTGTAATGTGCATTCTCTATTTATGACTTTGCTTTAACCTGTAAAACCCTGTAACTTTCAAACCATAAACTAACAGTTCTAGTTAAGACCACAAGGCAAGAAACAGAAATAGTGTAGAGCTGAAATTAACTTATTTCACCACAGAGTTAAATGGCATCCCATCTCCCCTTGTCTCCCACTAACCCTGCCGTCATTTCCACTGCTGATCACATTCCCAACTGTTTCAGTGGAAAATACAACTCAATGTGACATTAAGATGGGTTACTTACAAAGAACCAGAGAAAGAGGATTAAGAAAAATCTAGCTCTCTCTATATAAATAACTAAGATGTGACTTTTAGACTTTCGCTGAGAATTCTTTACATACCCCATCCTTCCTAAGCCAGCTCTGCTTATCGATGAACCATCACCACAAATGCATTGACTTTTTCTTCACTAGGACTTATGATGGTCATCCCTTCATTGTGGAGGAGTTGTATTACAGGGTTTCGACATTGAGCACTCTCAGCTGGTGACATGTGAGGTCATTTTAGAGAGGGTAGACATGGACTGCTTTCTAATGATCTTGGTATTTATATAAATTCTAATGTCTATCAGACAAATGACCAATTTACCAAAGCTAAAGCTTTATATACTCTTGTTTATCGTGAGGCTAAATAAAAAAAGTAAGCTGATTTAGGGTAGTAAAAAAACTAAGTAAATGAGAGTAAAACCTCCATAAGGATATAGCAAAAAATAATGGAAGTAATAAAGATAATATGATGTAGAAATTACTGCCTCTGCAACAAGTAGGAATACAAAATGGACAGATATCAATATTCCCTAACTTAGATTGCCCTACAGTAATCAATGAGTATGCTTTCAGGATCCTGGGCTTTTGAGTTCTACACAGCATCAGGAGTCCAGCAGGATCCTGCTGATGCTAGAATACTGGGCCATGCCCAGACATCTGGGTAAAATTACACAGATAGCAATGGGAACTGAGCAGAAACAAAGATCAAAGCCTACATCCATGTGCAAGGCCAACCAGCAGGGGCCAACCAAGCAAGGGATCCTAGGAAGGTTAGCTGTTTGGTCTAGATCTGCTCTGCTTATCTTTAGGACACGACCAAGTTTCTGCTACTTTTTTCTCCTTCAATCACTTATTTCTCCCTCAACTTTTATGTGTACCTTTAGGAGAAAGGGTACTTCCCATGCCCATATTCTGAGGAGCCAATGGGTCTCTACCCAGTATCTTACTCTCCTAGTAAAGTACAGTAGAAGATTGGCCCTAGCACCAATAAGCTTTTTCTTGAGCTTCCTTTCTCAGTCCTAATTCTGAGGTTGGAAGACTGCTGTTCTTGTCATGCTGGATTGGAATACAGAAGGAAAATTTCCCCTAGGAAAAAGGTATTTGATGAACCAGCAATATACTGTTTCATGTATGTTCTGAATTATTCAAGAGAATAATTCAATTCAATATTGAATAATATTCAAGCTAGGCTGAGAACCTAATTATCAACTCACACTAATGACTTAGGTGGAAATATGTTCAACTTGGGGTTGAACTGTTCCAAAGGTGAGTAACACTCAAGACTTAAAAATATAGCCAATACCTTACTGGTGAATGCTCAATTCTAATATCTTAAGCTTTATCTTTTTTTTAGCATCTTCAAAAATAGATTTTTTAAAACAATCAGCCATGGCTAATTGTGGAAAAACAACTGACCTCTCCACCCCCAAAATAGGGACCCCACTTTTACGCTTGAAGAAAATTATAGACTCATAAATACAATTCCAATTAGCATTTTTAAAAATAGACTCTTTAGTATTAAGTTATCCCCTGGATAGCCTGGGACACCTGTCCTACTCTCACCATACTCTACTTCTGGGTCTTAATCCCATCTCTGGCTTTTAACCTAAAACACTCCACTCTTGTTGGATTAAAGAATCATCTGGGGCACATTTAAAAAACAGGATTCCTGGCCAAATTCAGTAATGAATCAGAGCCTCAAGGGAGTGCTGGAGACACACATTTTCAAGTACTGCCTATTTCTGGCAACACCATCATCCGATCTCGTGGTTCTTAGCCTGGTTCTTATTAGGATCAAGTGCAGGGCTTGCCAAAACACAGAAAGGTAGAACCTAGCCCCAGAATCCCAACTCAGTAGATGTAGGAAGGATCCTAAGAATTCCCATTTCTAAGAAAAGCCCAAGTAACGATGAAGCACCGCAGGGACCACATTTCCCAAAACAACCTACTGAAGGATGAAGACAGCCTAGTTGGTAAAGTGCCTGTCTAGCAGCACGGGCACCTCCAGTGCCAATATAAAAAGCCAGACACGATAGATGAACATGTAATCCCTAGCACTGGCGAAGGGAGAATGGGTGGGACCCCTGGGGTCAGCCAACCTAGCTTCTTAACCAGCTAACCCAATGAGACGGCTGCCTCAAAAAACTGTGGATGACACCAAGGTAGACGTCTGGTCTTCATGCACATGCAGTATACACAGCCCTTTTTCCTCAACTGTACCAAGTCCTACTTATTAGCCTGGTTGGTTGTCACTGCAGTTTAGTTGATAGCTAATTTTTATTTTTCCTCCCCTCCTTTTTTAAACATTACTAGATTAGAATTTACTAGACTTCCTTTCAATTCATATCCCTGCTATTTCTTAGCTGCCATTCATTCATAGTTTCTTCTTACATAAAGGATTAGTAAAAGGAAACACTATGGAGAAACTCTGGCAATGTCCTCAACACACAGCAGGCCAGCTTGAAACATTCTTCGTAGTCTCAACTGTGTCTTTGCCACAATTCGATCGTCCCGTGAATGACAGTGAATTTTACAGGGGTCTAGAAGCTTCACAAAGCTCACTGCACACATTTCCTCTGGCTATAAGAAAGGGCAAGCCACAATGGCTGACCACGTCTTTCCTCAGAAAAGAAGCTACACAGAGCTACATTCTGAACATGCTCAGTGGGAATACACTCAACTTCCTCACTCACCTCTTATGAGGAAAAGAAAAGTAGAAAGGGATAGATCAGGGTTAGCTCTCTGTGAGAACTTTACTGTACTGTTTGCTTATTTTCTGTGATCTAAAAATCAAGTGAACTACTACTTTCACATGCAGGGTGGACCCGGACATCACGCAGCTCTCTCACCAGGGCTGAAAACATCTCAGTGTGTGGTGAACACTCAGAACACACAAAACCTTGTCTGAGCATTAGATCCCCATAGGTGGGAATAATCATGATCTCACTGAGATAAAAATGCCATGCTGCCACTTAAAAGACTGACGGTTCAAAGAAGAATTGGAGTTCTTACTTTCTGCGAAACATCTCTGCAAATATGCAGCCGACACTCCAGAGATCCACCGGCGTGGCGTAGCTGGACTGGAGCAAGACTTCTGGGGCTCGGTACCACAGTGTAACAACCTGTAACAGTGAAGGGATCTGAGCATGAATGAGGAAGCCAGCTGTCGGATTACACGCCAATCCTGTGTGGCTCACGGACAAGATTCAGGTACATCATGGTAACAGCATGACAAAGACACAAAGTGCATAGGATGTGTTCATAGGCCAGGAAATTGCATCACCCCGCACCCTGGGCTCCCATCTCAGACTGTCTTCATGGGACCAGGAATGGCAAATAACACAAGTTTCAGAAAGTAAGTAAAAAATAAAACAAAGCCAAAACTCTTATCGCAAAACTCCCGCACTTGAGACTTCAAAACAACACATGGAAAACAACAATGGCTCAATTCCCAAGTCACTGTTAGAAAACAGACTTCTGGAGGATGACCCTAAAGTGCACAGAGCATCCCAGGCCACGTCAAAACTGGTGTTATTACAACACTGTGGGAAATCCAAACAAACTTCCCTACTGCTCTTTCAGCAAGCAAAACTGAGGAAAACCCAAGTATCTGCACCAAAGAGAAAGAAGTCACTTCAAGGATGGGAGCTGCAATCCCAAGAGCCCATTTAAGAGGAAAACACGAAAGAAGCACAGCCGGAATGCTCAGAACACCAGGTTAAGGCTTCAGATTTGCCTGTGTATAGGGGTCAAATGCTTCTCTGCTCTGGAGAGTAAAGGCAAGCACTCTACAGATATCTAACATGAGGGTGTGCTCTTTATTGTTAGATACTCCATCAATATCTTTCAAATATTTTAATACACATTTTACATAATTCAGATACCTTTATCCTCATTGTATTGTCTGTGTTACTATCTAGATTGCCTGATATACTGGCTTCATGGGCTTTTATCTTGTGTTAGCTGGTGTTTGCAAGTCGCTAAAAATGTCTCCCATCAATTTCCTTCTCTCCTTGTATGTAAACATTGTTCTCCGCACAGGATAGAGTTTACTCAGCTTTCAATGAATGTGAGTTGCTTGACATACAGAACATGGCAGTGCTGTCTGAAGCTATCTAGTTCATAAGGTAGTTTGCAGCTTGGGCTCTTTCAAGGGCTTGCTCTTGAGATGCTTCCTCTCGGGACCCAGCAGTGATTCTGTGAGAAGTTCACAGAGATGCTTTGACAATCAGTCCTTGCTAGGCTCTCAGCTGAGAGCTATGTGAGCCATCAATATTGGACAATTGAGACCAATTTGTCCCCCAGATGATTAAAGACTACTGAGGTGAGTCCAGTCAGCTTACAAGAGTATGAGCAATAACAAAATGGTGTTGCTTTAACTCTTGGGGGTGAGTATACAGCAACACTGACAGTTCTCTCACCTCTTCATCCCATAGGCTTCACCGCAAATTCACCCAGGGGTCAATTTTATTTAACAGACACTTGGCTGATAGCTAATGGAGGAGACTGTATGACAGTCATGACAGACATGGTGGCACATGCCTCATCTTAGCACCTGGGAGGCTGAGGCAGGGGAATCATGAGTTTTAAAACAAGCCTAGGCTACACAGCTGAGACCCTATCATAACAAAAACTTGGAAGATTATGTAATATAATAGCAATAAAAACAAAATACAAACCGAAGGAAAACCAACTGTCTTGGTGGTCACCTGGCTTTAATATGCTTCTTTCTGGCATCTTCCATGGTGCCTTGACGACATCCTTGATACTCTAGTCAAATGCTAGACTGCATCATTGTTTCTACCTCACCAACTGAGGGCTCTTTGTTTTCTCCTTTCTCTTATTTTAACATTGAGGAAATGCTTACTGAGGTTTGAACACCAACAGTTTATCTAACAGCCTATAGCTCTTGCTGTCACACATCTATTCACTCTGCTTTCCCAGCTCCAGAAGCTTTTCCTCTCCCCCTCTCCATTTGTGGGAGTTCTGTTTGTCCCACAAGGCCCAGTCTCATGTCACCAGCACCCTACATTCACTGCTGCCTCTAACAGATCATCATTCCTTCCTGATGGCTTTGGACAAGACATTATCCACTGCATGTCTGTAAATGCTTATTACGATACTGTGTCTGTCCATAACAACTAGGTCTTAATATCAGAGTAGTGACTGTAAGGCAATCCGTCCTATGAAGATAACTGGGCAAAATTTACTTTTATTTTATTAGCATTCATAGGAGGAGACGCACCTCCTCTTTATTTCTAACACGATGTTAACACAAACATGTGCAAACTGTCCACCAAGTTCCACTTGAATGGCATACACAAGCACGCACACATACATTGTGAGAGCACACATCTACTTGTCTGCCTCAATTCAAAATAAAGACTAGCATCGCACCAGATGAAATTTCAAATTGAATGCCTTGCTATTTTAGGATGCACCAAGGAAACTGATCTCCCGTGCCTGACTCTAGGGAACCTGGCAATACTGTCTTCATGTTCAATACTTTAGTGTGAAGTAACTATTATGGTCATTAAAAATGTTTCAACATTAAAAAAAGTTGATAGACCTAGGAATTTTCCTTCTACCCATTTTAAAATTTACTTACCGCTCAAAAATACACATGGATTTTTTTCTGATGATTTAAAAATGTCTATTAATAGTGACCATGTGATTGTTCTTTGTTTTATAATGACAGACATGGCATTAGCTTCCCTAATACTGCAGGATTCTTGGAGTAAATCATTCCTAATCACTACATATTATCCTCTTAATATAGTTATAAACTATTTGCAAATGTTTACTTAGGATATTAATATTTTCAAAAAAGAGAGTAGTCTATGGGTTTTTGTGTGTCTGTGTTGCTTTTTCCTGTTTTGACATTGGGAATATGCAACCATTTCACTTTCCTTTTCGTTCTTGAAGCATTGAAGGCAAAAATAATGAACCCTCTGAGAGGAAAAAGGCTAAACATTCTGGCCTCCATCTTTGTCAACTCTGTCTTTGCAATTGTGTAAATGGGTCGCTTGTGATTCACCATCTTCACGAGTCGGTTTGATTAGGATCAAAGATTTCTCTATAAACTCTTCCATCTAATTTTAAACTGTACTGTCTTAAGTCTGCACACAGTATTTCTCAGTGTCCTTGCCTTCATTGCTTGTTTGTTGAACTACTTTGTGTGTGTATGTGCCTTATATTTTCTCTCTTGACATCTGTCAGGTCTGCCAAGAGTTTAGTCATATTACTTTAATGGCTGAGTTACTCATTTTATTTATTACCTTCAGAGACTGTAAACTGTCCAATTCCTATTTCATTGGCTTTAATTTTGTTTTCTTTATGACCACACCTGCTCGCTGCTGTTGTTCTGTGGGCCATGAAAGAGCATTCTGCATTAAGTATGAATTTTACCAATAAGATTGTGTGTCTGTAAGTTCTTGTACTTTTCCATAAATGTCCAATTCTAAAGGAGGTCTAAGCCTTGACACTGTCCCCTCTACTCTCTCCCCCTAAACTTTCTAAACGTTTATATTTCATAAATTTTTGGAAAATAGTATCTATGATGATACAATATTAGTAAAGGAATGAGAACAGGTGATATACATAGACTAATATTCTACTTAATTCAGTTGTAAAACGTAAAGAAAACAACATATTCATTCAGCAATAAAATAAGGTAAAACAGAAATTAAAAATATAAAAGCTGTACAATGAAAAATAATACAAACTGCTGTTGAAGAACATAAAACCTAAACAAATGCATGACAAATCACAACAATGTGGAAACGCCTTATGGTAAATTATATGGTAAACGCCTTATGAAAAATAAGAAAACACAATGATGTTGGGGAGAAAAGCAACTCTTGGCCCAAAGAAATAAACCATAAGTTTATAAAGACAAAAACACCAAATTAAGTCCAGAAAGAGACTGATTTATAGGGTTTGACACACCCACAGGGGAGTCAGTTAGGATTTAGCATCATACTGCTTAAGGGGATTGTATTAATCAAAAAGAAAATAATACAGCTGAAAAGCAGCAAGCAAAGTCAATCTATAAGAAATACAAACCGCCAAAGATGGGGGGGNGTTATGATTTCCCTGCCCCCATTTGAGGTGCTTATCTTCTAAGAAAACATAATAAACACCCTCTGCTCCTGGAGTTGGGGAAAGGAATTTTGAGTGCATAGTGACCGTTCTTTGACCCCTGCCAGGGTCAGGTTACAGTCCCTTCTCAGACCCTCTCCTCATTTGGTGCCATGGTATAAAAGCCAGCCCCAGCCGAACAATAAAAGAAGCTGTTCCACCTCAACCTCGTGCTCTGTGTATTCATTCAACCTGGACACCCTTCGCCGATTCTTGGACTTCAGGCTGCGCTGGCGCGGCAGATGATTTGGAGAAATTAGCAGAACAATATATTGAAAGCTTTAAACTGCAAACGGTCACAACTCTTTGAAAAGATAGTAAGCCAACAGTTATAAAATGAATAGTAAACATTCCAGATCCAGCATTCTCAGAAATATTTATATTACTAACAAACAGCCATTCCTAAGGATGTTTATGCCAGAGTAATGACTGCTAAGAGAGCATTATTTATCTTTCAGAAAAGAATGGGATTGTTTTCACCTTGTAATCCTGCTCACAGAAAAGATAACCACGAACAGTGTTTAGAGCCTAATTAATTCTGAGTTCTGTTGCAACAGGTTTGGGTTTTTGTTAAAATGTTATTTATATATAGGTGTGGACATAGTGTGCCTAGAAAAAGAATGTCTGTATGGCAGAGGCATCAAGCTTGAGTCACAGAGCCTGGATAGCCATACAGAAGAGACGAGCATGCGCAGAGGGTGTTGAGTAGGAGGCAGTGTGGTTAGCGTGCAAGCTGTCCATCAGAGCTCAGGAACTGGGAATTCCAGATGGTTGAGTAGCCTGGCCCAAAACATGCAACTAAGAAGGGCTGGGATTCTGGACAAAGGTTATCTGATGATCTGCATCCTCCTGGAAATCTCATGGAGAACCTTTACTTCCAAACAGCCACGAATCAACAGGTAAAGGCAGGCTGAAATTAAACCACTAGTAGACATGATTTTGAAACATTTAATTGTGAGGTTTTTTTTAGTCAAGTCTGTGAACTATAGAAATGCAGCGGCCATTGGTGTCAAATTATTTCCTTGCACCATGACTTGAGAGAAAGATTGCTGTTCCTTCCCAGCACGGACCATGACAGCACTCTGTATGGGATGCCAATAACCACTGACATCTGTATAATGAACGCAGTGACATAAGAGCTAGACTCTCGATTGGTAAGAGTTCGAACTCTCCAACTTTCCTCAAGCAAAGGTTTGCTTAGTCTCTGTACAAATCATCACCAAGCAGAAGTAAGAGGAATTAGATTACGTTCACACCCTACATGAACGCATTTATCTAAAGATGCATTGATTTTGGTTGCATTTTTGTGGAAGAGAAATTGAGTTCTAAAGATTAACCTGTCTACTTAATTCTCAAGTAGAATAATAGTCCCAACAGTCTCAGCACCCACATTTAAATGTATCAAAGCATCACTTTTTATAATACAGTAGCATTTTCTAAAAAGTCATCCTCTGGCTTATGTAGTATTCTCTCTCTCTCTCTCTCTCTCTCTCTCTCTCTCTCTCGCATTAGCATCTTATTTTATATGACTATTCTATACTGTCTAACTCAGAATCCTTCTATTTTCATATTAAGTTGCTATGATTTTAAAACCTGAAATTCTACATGATTTAAAATATTTTATTGCCAACAAATCTAGTTTAAGTCTTTGAGAATGAAGTTAACACATTTTTCTGGCAGCAAATACAAATTTGTTTTTCTTAGGAATTATTATATTTCTGTCTGTGGAAAATTCTGATGGAAAACTACCCAATGTACAACCAGTTTAAGTCTGTACAAGCAGAAAGGCATTAATTACTAATTCAAAAGCTTTAAAATAAAGAATGAAATGTAACAATAAAAAATGTTTCTTGATTTTACTACAAGAAATAAAGACAATTCCCAAACATACCATTAAATTTTAGTTCTCTGCAGTCAATAGTTCTAAATATCCTTAAAAGTCAATGTACAATGCTGAGTCTGAATCTGAACGCGCTGTCATGGGAAGCAATGAGCTCAATGCGTAAGAATCAAAGCTGAGAAATCTGTGACAAAGGTTGCTACCGAAGGTAACACTTTTTTCCAGTTTTCCAGCAAGCAAAGGTAACAATAGGAACTACTGGCAGAGTCTGGCTGGGGCCAGCTGGACCAAAGCAAACACCATGTTTATTACAATCATTACATGTATTAACAGCCTCTAGAGTTACTGAGTGTATTTGGTACTGGGGAGGGGGCTGACAGGGAGTTCAAGGATGTTTACATAAGTCAATATATCTGTTTAAAGGGCTTTGATCTCTATTCACATCTTTTTTGAACCAGTTCAATAACACTGTAAGATAAAGTAGAGCCAAGGCCAGCACATACTCAAAATACATGTCAGAGTCAACTGCTCCCATTTAATATTCTACTTAGCAGTCACTTCACTTTCACCTGTGGCAATGTCAATGGGCTTCATGCTGGGTGGCCACAGTTGGTAGAGAGGCCCTGGTGAATGACAGGTTGGAGACCTTCCCTTTGCCTGCCTGGATGATCTCTGCCCTGGAGGTGGTCCTATCTATCTGCCATATGCCTTAGTTCCTTATTGGATTTGGTCACTGGGAAGTCTTGGCAGGAGTTCATACCTGGAGCATGGTGTGTTGGTGATTTTTTTCTCACCTCGGTTTTGACACATCCATTACCAACTGGAAGAGCATTCTTTAGCACCATGGCTACCTGGCTCCTGTGGGATCCACGGTTCCCATTAGATATGATGACTTCCTACCAACTGGCCTTTGCTTGTGTGGGATCCTCTTGATCTGAAACTGCAGATCTGAATTCTACAGGACACCAAAGGTTCTCTTCCCAAGTCTTTATTTATATAAGTTCCCAATTTTATTATTTGTGTTTAAGTATAGGTTGCCCAAGGTTTCATTCCAAAGGGCAAGCCTTATAACTAGATCAAAGCAAACTTCAGTTAAGTTCATCATGCACTCTCTCTCTAAAAAAGGCACCACATTAGCAAGGGACACAAGGTTACAAAGCACACAGTAAAATGACTTGGCAGAGGAGCAACTACAGGTAAGAGGCGCTGCATGGTCTTATGTATGGAATATCATGCTCAGAGTTCCTCCTGCTTTCTCCTCCTTCAGTGACTGCTCTTTTAGGTGGTCATTTCACTTAAATGATATACAATCCTCACTCTCACCAGGAGAGCCTCAAATTCATGCTGTACCAGGACTCTGCAGAGGACCACAACTATGGTGACAACTGTATCTTGGACATCACCATTTAGTCCCTCCATTAAAAACTTCAAATTCAATGTGCCCGCACTGCCTTTCATCTCTTATTTGTTCCTCTACTTTTATCCTTTCTTTTCACAAGAAAAATTACTCCCTACCACAGTGTGCCGGGCAATTTTACATCTATCTGAAGCAAGCTAGAGGTATCTGAGGAGAAAACCACAACCGAGAAGATACCTCCACAAGATCAAGCTCTAGTCTGGTCTGTAGGGCATTTTCTTAATTAGTGATGGGGAGTGGCCAACCCACTGTGGGTGGTGACAGCCCTGTGTAGGGGTCTTGGATTCTGTAAGAAATTCTGTATGGCTGAGCAAACCAGTAAGCACCAGCTCTTCATGGCCTTTGCATCAGCTCCTGTCTCCAGGTTCCTGCCCTCACTGCTTTTTGGAGATGAACTGTCATATGGAGCTGTCCTCCCCAAGTTGCTTTTAGTCATGGTGTTTCATTATAGCAACAGTAACCTAATCCCTAACTAAGACACCAGGTTCTTTGATGAACTCTATGATCAACTTACCCAGAAACTTTGAGGTTCTTCAAATGTGCATTTTGTTTCATGCCTTTTAGCCTTTAGATAATGCTTAGATGTTCCTCTAGAAGGTCCAACTCTCAACTGCATTCTTAATTGTTGTGATCCCCACCTTGCCTAGTCTATCCCCAAATATAAGGGATCCCAGCTCTTACCATACCGTATCTGTTTCACTGTATCCTTACAGCTTAACAGACCTGAATCAGCATCTTGAGAGTAGAGAGCCAAGTAGACTGGTTCAAACCCAGCGCTATGCAGTGTAATAAACACAGCAGATATAAAGTGCATGTCTGTCCTAATGAGTGTTTGAGTAGCAGAGAACAGAATGGAAGGTTTCACTATTAGGAAGGAGAAGTAAGGAAAGACACGGGGTGTGGAGCAGGGTTGTGTTCTCAGACCCAGGCTGAGAGTCCAGCAACACTATATTTAATCATCAGATGGCTTTTTAATGAAGTGCCAGGGCCACTTTATTTTTGTAAATTAAGTTCTAAAATGCCCGACAGGCTCAAGCTATCCCTCAAGCTGTAATGTTTAAATTTTATCTTGAACTTGTGAAACTCAAGAGTCACAACTTGCTAAGTGTCTATGATGTTTCAAGCAACAAATTCATCCTCTTTGCAAAAATATAATATAGCATTTGATTTTAACAATAAAATATCACCACTTGATTGCTCTCTGCCTTCACCCATCTTCTGCATGCCAGAAGTGCACACAGAAAGAGAAAACCAGGCCTGGTCATTCCAGTTAACCTGAGTTGCCAGAAACAGACTCACGGACAGAGAGCTGAGTATTTTGTGTCAAATGTCAAAGGAAAGAAATAAAGGAAACATACTTTTGAAGATTAGGATGTCCCATGCTGTTCATCTGGCTTCATTAAACTGCAAACGAAAGCATAGGACAAAACAAAGAAGGACAAAGACTGCAGCACACGAGGAAACTGAGACAGACAGGGATACCGATACTGCAGCAAGAGGAATCCCAGACAGACAGGGAGACTGAGACTGCAGCACACAAGGAACCTGAGACAGACAGGGAGACTGAGACTGCAGCATGAGGAATCCCAGACAGAAGGAGGAACTGTTGAACATCAAGATGGACCTACTGTGGGAGTTTATGACCTTTTCTCTGAAGCTTAGGTTGTTTTTGGTTTTGTTTTGTTTTGTTTTAAATCTTATCTGAGGTAAAGACAGAGCTAGGGAAAAGGGGAAGGAAACCGTTTGTGAAACATGGCGGATGTATAAAGTTCGGCGTTGGACATATTAAGTTTAAGGTTGTGGGCAAGCACCACTGACCACTTCCAGCCACAGGTAAGAGCAGGTAGACAGAGGAAGTCCATGACAAGGAGCTGGTTGAGTGGCAGGGTCAGGACTGAAGCAGGGCTGGGGCCTCCACTCATGCGCATTCTTGGTGTGTAATGGCTGACTTCACAGTTCATTCCCGTGGGGGAGGACGGATGGCTGCTGGGAACTGAACTCGGGCCTCACACATGCTAAGTAAGCATTGCACCACTAAGTTCTAGTCTCAGACCTATTTTATTTTTCTTGAGGCAAGATCTTGAGTATATGCCCTGGCTAGCCTAGAACTTTCTACATAGACCAGGCTAGCCTGGAACTTGCAGTGATCCTCCTGCCCTGTCTCCAGAGTGCTGGGATTACTGGCACGCACCACCATATCTGGCTCAGATGTTTTCTTTTAGGCCTTTTGTTTAGTTATCACTTTAAAACAATGCTTTTTTTAATATCAACATTTCTAGAGCAATGTAGGTTTACTGACAAGCTGAAAAGAAGATGTTCTCCTATGGTAATGGTGTCTGAGAGATTCTCACTGATTGGTCACCAGTTGGGACATCAGTGCTGTGGCTGGATCCTGGATAGAGGGGAGGGAAGGACTGCTTACCCACAATGCCCTGAGCCATGCCCTGCACAAGGCCAGAAGGCTGGAATGGTGGGCATGCTTCTGTTGGTCCTTTGCTGCATCACTGTCCTTCCTCCCAACCTTATTCTCCTTTTCCATTCTTCTACCTCTGCAAATAAAGTTGCTAACCAGTTCCTCCAGTCAGGACCGTCCGTCCTCAAACTCACCCCTCACCCATTTACAGACCTGACAACATGGGGCTGTAGAAACAGGCAAAGGAAAATTCAGCTTGGGAGTCTGGCTAGCACTGCCTACTAGTTTATAATGTAATTTTCGGCCTAACCCCGCCCCCCATCAACCAAATCTTTAGGCTTAATAACTTTCCAGAACACAGTATAACTTCATGGATATCATGGTAACAGTGTGAATTTACTATCTGATTTGAAAGCTGCTTAAAACAAACACTTATCTTCTGTGAGCAGAGAGGAAGAAAGGATCACCAAGAAGAAATCCACTGATAGATTTTTTGTAGAATACATGAATCCATACTGCTAGTGGGCTGCAACGGTTCTCTTGAACCTGTCTCAGTTTCTAGGAAGAACCACACAAATACCAAGGCTTTCACAAAGTATTTCTAGGTACATCCGCTCCTGGGAGAGAGACGTGTGAACATAAAAGGCAGTGGCAGGTTTCTCACCTAGACGAGGAACTCCAACTACTCTGTGCTTAGGGCACTGTGGTTGCTGCATGCAAACACTGCAGGAAAGGAAAAGTACCCATCTATGTTCATGCTAAGCTTGGCTTTGACTTCAGTGCCAATTCAAAGAAAAGACTTTCGCATTTACAAATGTTTCAAAGAACGCTGCTCTTTCTAGAAACCTGTGGCAGGTAGTTTCTTTATCCTTACAGCAGGTGGTTGAAGATGTGCTTACTGTGGTGTCTAAGGAAACGTGAAGAATACAGAGGACTGTTTATCCTCCAGGGGATGAAACATTGTCTTAAACGATTACTGTGGATACTTAATAATACACAGGGGACACTCATAAGTGACAGAAGTAGAAGTAGGGTCTAGTGATACCCTAAGAGTCTTCTGGAACATTCTGAAGGAAGTAGCAGTTCCCTGCTCTATATTCCCACAGTATCCCTCTCTCAGCCCCTGCTCTGATATGTAGTATGACCACAAGAATCTATTTCCACCTGTTACCCCACACAACCAAATGCACTAATGACATTACTTACTTTCGTATCCCCCATACTTAGGATTTGCTTTCTGTTACTCCAACATACTATCTGAGATAATCAAGTTATAAGAGAAGAGGTTTATCTGGCTCACAGTTTTGAAGAGTCTAGACCATGACGCGCTGGCCCTACTTCTTTGGGTCAGAGCTGAGGCAATGTTATGACAGACACATGTGCAGCAGCGAACTGCTCACATGAGGAAATGGGCAAAAAAATCTAGAAGGAGGATGAGGTCCCACAATCATTCCCGGGGCCAGGCCCCCAATAACCTCAACACCTGCCTCCGAAAAGTTCCGCAGCTTTCCAGTAACCCCACCCTGGGGACCAACCAGTCTTTAACACTTGGCCTCTAGAGCAGCAGTTCTCAGCCTTCCTGATGCTACAACACTTTAGCACAGTTCCTCATGTCGTGGTGATCCCAACCATAAGATTACATCCACTGCCACTTCATAACTGTAATTTCACTACTGTTATGAATTGTAATGTAGATACCTGATATGCAGAATATCTAGTATGCAATCCCTGGGAGAGGGTGGTTCGACAAACCCCAAGAGGATTGAGAAGCACAGGTATCTGTGCTCTAGGGCTATCTGAGAGCCAAATTGTATCACTTGCTATTGTGTTTGGCATACAGCAGCCACTAAAAAGATGCCAAATGTGTGATCAAGAAAAATGCCTCTCCAAAAATTCTCCCCAACCCAACAAATTCAAAATCAAATAAACAAAACCAAAAAATAGCATCAGCAGCCAACAGTAACAACAACAACCTAGAAAAGAACAATAAACCAAGCCAAGATAGGGAAAAACAGTTCTTGAGGTTATTACGAAGGTATAAAAAAATGTTCTAGATTCACAAACACAGTAACAAAATCCATTTCATAATCTTATCTTAAAGAAATTCTTAGGTGGGCTGTTAGCAAATGCCTGTAATCTCTGCCTCCAGGAGGCAGAGGCAGGAGGATTGCTACAAATTTGACCCTAGCCTGATCTACATAGCCATGTTATAGGCCAGCCAAGTTTTGAGACCTTGCTTCCAAAAAATCAAACCAAAACATCCAAAGAAAAACTTCTTGTAAAGGAGAAACTAAATTTTAGCCATTGTTTATGTCAGCTCATGAATATATGTTTGCATATCCATCTAAGGTACTAATTTACTAAATCATGATTGAGTATACACAATTATTCACATGGACAAGGCATTTTCACATAAGTCTAAACCTATGAAATCACCTCTTGGAACAAGGCAACTAGAATGTAAATCTCCACAAGACTCCTCCTGAGCCCTGCCTAGTACACTTAAGGGACCCCTGTCCTCATGGATTATTGCATGTCATCTGAAGGACCATGAGGTGTATGGGCACCACTGTCAATCAACAGTTACTTAAAATGAACTGAAAATTATTAATACATATTTATTTTGTATAATTCCACACTATCTTTTATCAGGTATATTTTCCATAGTCTTTTGCTTGCAAGTGAAACTATAAGACATATAAAACATATATTTATTTTTCCTTACCCAGCTTAGTGGAAAGAAAAGATACCAACAAGGGTGGGAGAGAGGCTGGGTCTAGAGAGAGTCTAATCCGTACTTTCTCCTAGCCTATCTGAGCCTGTCTCATTAGTCCTAGGTTCTTCTAAAAGCTCTTCTATCCAGTAGCAAAGTGCTCTGATGTACCCAGAACTCTCTCTCTTCCTCTGGTCAGTTTTGCCAAAGCATTGTTTTTGTTACTATTTGTGAGGGAACATGTCTCAGGACTATTTTCCTGATCAATATTTCTTTTTAAAACTTTTAAAAATTAATTTAACATACATTTAAGTATCTTTAGTTTCCATATGAATATATTCCATTAGTCCTTTAAAATTGTTTAATATAGTAGATGTTTATTTGAAAGAATTCATTTTTTGTTTCTCTTTGCATTGAAGGCTTTTATATTATTTATATTCAGTCTCTCTCATTTAGTCATAGAAGTCGCTAATGCTATGAATTAGACTCTCTGAACAGTTTTGGCCATACGGTTATAGCTCTGGATAGATAACTATTGGGCAGGAGAGAAGTTGTGAGGCGCAAATTCTGAATCTGAGGTATGACAACTTCAAATGCTGGTCAACTTAAAAGGCAGGCGTTACCACGTGCTCCGTGAATGAGCCGCCAGCCACCTACTGATCTTACCTTTGGTCACGAGGGAACATCACCCCATATGAGGGAACAGCAGTAAACAGACTGAGGGAGACAATTCGAGAATAGGTGTGTGGGGGCATCAGAGGTGCTCTTCCTGAAGGTAGTTTTCTGTGAGATCTGGGCACTGAGGTCTGACAGGTGCCTATACCTGCTGAGCTGCCTTTCAGGCCTGAGAACTGTGTTTTCTTTTCTGACACCAGGGGATGTTTATAAACAACTGCTGCTTATTTATCTTGAAAAGTGCAAATTTGTATCACTGGGCCACTGTTTCCTAAAATATACAGTCATAGAATCACAAATATTTATTTCTATAGTCCTTTCAACAACACAATCCTGTAATCAAGAATAAAATTTATAGGCCAAGTGTGATTGTCCACATCTTTAATCCCAGTACTTGGGAGGCAGAGGCAGGAAAATCTCTTTGAGTTTGAGGCCAGCCTGGTCTTTATAGAACTTTGTGGACAGTCAGGGCTACTTAGAAAGATTCTGTCTCAATTTTTCTTCTTCTTCTTCTTCTTCTTCTCCTTCTTCTTTTTTTGCATGCTCAGTGGCACCATCTAGACACTGTACTATGTTCTAATACATGATATTGGTGATATTCTCAGGAACCTGGCACTTGAAGTAAGAACTTGATCAATAGGACATTAGTGAGTACCCAAGAAAATCTGTGACTCCTTAAAACAAAAGAAGACGCTGAAAAACTTGAAGGGTCATTTATACTAAGGGGAACTGCAGCTAAAGGTTAGCGAGCAACCATAGATAGCTACATGTCTGTGTGGTAACATTAAGAATGATGGTCATGTTCTTTTATTTTCAGAATTAAATGTTGCTGCTTAAACAGGAATGTGTATTGAGTGACAAAGTTCTTATAGGTAAACATTCAAATCTACTATAAAATATGCTCCCAGATGCCATTTCACAAAGATCAAGACCGTTTATGTTTGCCCCTAACACACGGACACAAAAGGGCAGTGACAAATGGAGTGACGTGAGCTGCTTTCCTAACACCGCGCGCTCTAACATGTGGGTCTATCAAGGCAAATATCTGTTCCTGGCTTCAGAAATTATGAAAGGGAGAAATATCACATGAAATAACTGGAATTCCATAACATTTCACAGAGACCGAACAATATTGACTTTCTACAGCATTTTAAGCAGTGCCACACATCTCTGGGAATTTTAATCTCTTCTAACGAAAGTGTATCAATGACCAAAGAGCAGACTGCAGAGTTACAAAGCAGACAGAAATGGGTACATCTGCCCAAATCCCCTTGGTTCCTTTTCCCCAAATAACTATGGTCTGGAGACTATGGCAACTTTATTTAAATTATACACACAATATCTCACTCCTTTGTTGGTGACCAAGGGACTCTGATTTTTTAAAAAAAGAGAACACAAGAAGCAAGGCTCAATCAAGGCAGCAGGCACTTTCTCGTTGGCAGCTTTTATGTCTGAGGGTCCTGGATTGAGCCAGAGGACAAAAAGATACAGGCTTTATTGCTAGTTACTAACAAATGACAGGTAACAGCTCTTGTGGAATCTGCTGAGTGCTGTACACATTCTTTGGACTTGAGAAAGTCCGACTGCCAGTAGCAGCACAGTTGCACGCTAAGCACCGCTTTACAGGCATGCACTTTCCTGTTCTGCAGCGTAGGATTCCTCTGGTTCTTAAAGGGTTCTGGACTCATTGCAGAAGCGGCACGGAGTCCATGAGAGAGCAGAACCTGGAGCATATGAGCTTGGAGCATGATGTTCTGTGCTGTGGGATGCAGTGGCCAAGAGCCAATGTTTACAATTCCCTGGGTGGGATGGAAGGCTTCAAAAGCCTTTGCACTTCCTGGCAGTGAGCTTTGACCTTCGCCTGCTTTCAAAGCAGCTCTCAGCTTAACCCCCTGGGTGCTGTGTGCACTGGAGTCTCAAAGAGGAAATACCTTGCTTTGAAGGTCACCTCACAGGAACAGTGGGTTCTGATTTCAGCTGGAGTGCCCCAGAAACACTGGACTAGAAAGAAAACACATATTCTCTCCGCCATCAGACCCAAGGGCATGTCAGGGGCCCCTGAATCTGGATTTCGATGTATGCTATATTCTACAAAGTGACAGTTTCCAAGCTTACAAACCAGGGGACTGGGAAATATGAGCACATTTCGTCTCCAGTAGAGAAGGAAGCATCCAATTTATGAAGAAATGCCCTTTCCCCAGATAGTCAATGGGAAGCCAGGCTACAGCCTGGGCTTCCTATGGGATCTAACTAGAAGAATGGTGCTTAAAGTTAAAGAGGGACAGGCTGAACTGTTAACTTAGAGACGAGACAAGCTGAACTGTTAACTTAGAGTTAGAAACAGGCTGAACTGTTAACTTAGAGACGAGACAGGCTGAACTGTTAACTTAGAGTTATAGACCGGCTGAACTGTTAACTTAGAAAGGAGCTGGAGAGAGGATACCAGCCGTGAAGACCAAAAGGAAGTTTTCCAGTAAAGCAAAGATGACCACATCTGGCTTATTACTTTTGCTATTTCAGTGGCGTGAACTTTTATTCCTAATGCTAAGAAGCAAAGATTCCATGACAACAACACACATATACATTTTCTTAGTCTCAAATACATTATTCAAAAGAAGCTTAATGATAATAATATGAAGACAAGGTAACACGGATAATATTTCAGGCCTCAAAATGTTTTCTGGGTGTAAGATTTACTTTGGGGGAAAAAAGGCTGATCTGATGTCAGGGACTCATTTCTATTAAAATACAGACTTTGTTTTGGCTGATGAGTTCTGTGAATTCAAATAAGTTTGAAACCTACACATTGATCAACAACACCTTTAGTGAGGAACAAAAAGGAAAACTCAGTAGAAAATGTAACTGCCATGTACAAGTCATCAACAGAGCTCTGTGGGAACTATTCAAACCCCAGGAAAAGAAAGGAGAGGGAGGGGCAGAGGGAGAGAGA
>LOEQ01002620.1:144652-156942 GCA_001685075.1 Bramus lutescens | reverse complement strand
TTTCTTTCTTTCTTTCTTTCTTTCTTTCTTTCTTTCTTTCTTTCTTTCTCTATTCCCATTAGTAAAAAGTCTTGACTGTAAATTCCCTTGGTTATTCTTTATATGAGAACTTCATTATTTCACAAGTATATTCTGTACTTAAGAGCCTCACATATAAAAAGCACAGTTATCAGCCCTCCTGACCAGCAGTAGCATTTCTTTTGTAATACCCTTTATCACTAGCAAGTAATCAACTCTGACAGGTTTTCACTTCACATAGACATGCTTAGCAAACACAAGTCAGCACTCCCAATCTAAAATAACTTTGGGAAATATTTAAGAGAACCATTGTGGAATACATTTGTCTCACTTTGCCTGCCTAAGGCACCTGACTGGTCTAATAAAAAGCTGAATGGCCAATACTTAGGTAGCAGAGGGATAGGTGGGGCTGGCAGGCAGAGAGAATAAGCAGTCTTAGGCTCCAAAGACAGACAGACAGACAGACAGACAGACAGACAGACAGACAGACAGACAGACAGACAGACAGACAGACAGACAGACAGAGACAGAGAGACAGAGACCCTTTATTGTGTTCCAAGGCAGCTTATTTAGGAATCCTTAACTGATAGCCACGCCCCAGCCAAACCCATCAGAAACCACTCCCCTGCCATCAGAAGCTTCTGAGGGTCTCCTGCTCAGAGTACCTGGAAACACAGGAAAACAAGATTTTTTTTGCTCAGAGCAGCTGCAAGCATAGGAAAAATGAGTTGTTAACAGGAAATTCAGGGTCTGGGGGTCCACAGCCCCAACACTGGATAGATTAAGAGCAACACCAAGAAAATGCTATCAAAGATTGAACTAGATAATAAGAATCATATGAAATGTCATACACACGGTTTTAGAACAGACGACCAAAAGGGAGTTGTTAGTTTAGGCACCAACTTCTTTGCGGATGGGGGCATTCCTGAGTGACTTTGTAAAACAAGACAGTGCAGGTTATGTATGGGCTGGGCTGAGAGCCTCAGGAATTTTTTTAAACTAATTTATTTGCAAGGGTGGTAGCTGGAGGAGTTCTTATGTGACACATCTTAAGTAGACTATGGGGGAAAGTCCATGTTATTTGTGACATTGACTCTTAATCCATGGCACAGTGAGTCATTTATTCACCAGAGAAGAGTGTAATCTATTTGGGAAATGAAATTTTCTGAGTATCAACTATCACTCATTCCCAAGAGAACATGATAACTATAACACAAGGAGATTAAAGTACTCATTTAGACTACAGAAACCTTTTTTTTTTGCATGTGTGTGTGTACAGTGTGCATGCCTGTATGCATTTGTGTCTTCATGTATGTGGGCCGACAATGCTGGCTCATCTAGCTTGCCCTGCGGACACCTCTCAGGTGCGGGGATTACAGGCAGATACTTGATCTCCTCGTTGTACTGGGGATTGAAACTTGTAAACTGCTCAGGCTCTAGAGGCAAGGGTTTTAGCGGCTGAGCCCTCTCCCCAGCTCCTGCTTTAATAATTTACCTTCTACTCTCCCAAGACTAAGTACGGAAATGACAGACTTGCTCTTACTTTCTAGGGCTTACCCTATAAGTGGTCAAACACTGCTGTGCTGGAGCCCAAACTCGGTTCCCCTACCACTGCCTTCAGTTACTTGTCTAACAGGTGACAGTAAGAAGAGTGAAGGTCTGACAGCCTGAGACTCCGCACTGAGGACTGCCCAATGGTGTCTTCATAACATGTTCCTCTATGCTTACTCTCTTCTTAAAAATTCTGCAACTGTCTAGACCCAAGTATCCAGTTCCCTATATTAATAGAAGAGATAAGGTATAGAGAATCCATTCTAATTTCTGCCTCGACTTTAATATTGGTGAGATAATATAGATAATGGAAAATTTCCACCTATATATAAATTCACTAATTAATATGTATATATAATTTAGGAATACTAGAACGTTCTTGCTTGGAGAATTAAGAATTTGGTTTAATTTAATTAAGAATTAAAGTCTCTTTAAGATATCAATACCCTAACGCTAGTATGCATGGTTGCCTAAGTAACGGGATGCTAGTAAGAAAACAGGCTGGCCGGCTGTGCACATTTCTTTCCATGTCTTCATGTGCAGGTACAGGGGTTGGGAATAGGTGAGGGGATGGGGGGTGTGTATCATCACCACAAAGTTCAGTCACAGCGCCAGACCGAAGATATCTATACTCACGTGTGAACTTGTTCTCAAAACAACCCTGTAAGTTACACACTGGTGTTTTCTCCACCTTAACAGAAGATAAATCTAGGGCTCAGAGAGGCTGAAGAGCTCACTTAAGGTGGTTACATCCCAAGAAGCTTCACATAATAGGTGGTTCCTGACTACACTATCTTGTACTTCTTCTCAGTTAGGAAATGAGGTTTCCCAGAAATGACCTCTATGTCTATAGTCAAAAATAGTAGGAGAGAAAAGAGAATATAATATATTCCGGGAACACTTCCAAAAGTGGAATATAATATAGTCCAAAAGACTTCCAAAACAATGTTACCAAGAAGGAAGAGGGAAACGGGAAGAAATTCTCAAACAGGATCAATAACTACTGTGTAAAGAAAAGACGCATTCACTTGGGCGAGTGTAAACTATTTATTCACAAATACCTGATAAGATAGAGAACACATATATTTTTCCCCACAATGCATTATGAAGATTATCAAGTACATAGCACTTTAAATCTAGATGTCTTCTCACTTCTTCCTAAATTAACATCTGGTCTAAGAAGGTGGCAGTCACTAAACATACAGGAGGTGGGGAACAAACAGAGTCCAATTTTTCAGCTCCTTAAATTCGTGAAACTAGCCATGCTTTTATGCATCATGTACACGGAGCCTATTTCCCTGCCTTGGGCCGCAAACACAACTCACAGTTTTGTGTATGCTGCCCCTGAGCCACATTTCCAAACTCTGATAGGGATTTTTAAACCTGTATCTTAAGGAGCAGTGAAGGAGGTAGGTAAAATCAAAGACATCAAGATTCAGGCTAAGATAACTTACAAGGGGCTGAAAAAAAAGAGAATATTTTTCTCTGTCTTGTCAATCTTTCAAATTTTGAACATTAAAAAAACTATGCTATTATAAAAAAAATTTGAATAGATGAGCTAAACCAAGAAAGAAGAATAGTGGTAAACCAAGACCACACGAACATGCTGACAATACAGGTAACTTTTATAATGGCTCCAAACATCTGAAAACTATATCCTCACTACCAATTGCTATTTGGTGCGCATGAAACATGGGATGTCCCAGTTCTTCCCTCAAAGAGCATGTTGTCTAATGAAGAGTCAATTATGATGTTTTGTGGCTGTTTAGGTTATACTCCCTCATTAGGGGTTAGTCATATAATGACCACGTGTAAGGTATGTAATTTGTCAATTTTAGTAAAAACTGGATTATGGGGATTAAAAAAGAGAAACAGGTGTCTAATTAAACACAACATAATCATGTTTCTTTAGGCCCAGTAAGTGAAAATAAATGGTTATTTAAGTTTTCCAGCAGAGAGGAGATATATTTGTGTGTGTGTGTGGGGGGGGGAATAGGCATTGAGCCTTTTACCCTGAGATGGCTCAGCAAGAAAGGCACCTGCTGCTAAGTCGAAAGACCTGAGTTTGATTTCTGGGATCCACATGTGGAAGAAAAAGCCCTCTTTTGAAAGTTGTCCTATGACCTCTGAAAGTCCCGGCCCGACAAAAAGTAAATTAAAAAGAAATTAAGAATTTGTTTGCAAAAATTCTTTTTTGATTGTCCTCTTAATACTAAATCAGCAGGACACTGTAAAACTAGTGAGATATGTTATGCAGACCCTTGACCATAAAATATACTCCCTTTCAACAGAAAAACTAATTGTGTCTAGAGGAATTGCTACTACAGGGAGCATACTGCTAGTGAAAAAGTAAAGGGCACATTTATGTACTTGGTTTCCACAACAGTATGATTGATTTAAAGAGAGTTAAGGCCAAAGCTGCTTACTTTACTTAAAAGGACATTTCTTATTTCTTCACTCCCTCACACACCCCCCCTTTAGCTTACTTCTAGCTCTTCAGTTTTTCTCTTCCTTCAAACACCCACACTTAAACACAAATGTGTCTTCAAACAGCATTCCTACTGGGTGTGGCAGACAAGCCTTTAATGGCACTGCTTCTCATGTCAACATTTAGTATGCAGAGAGTGGCCAATCTCTGTGAGCGGGAGGGCACCTGGTCTATATACTGAGCTCCAGGCTGGTAAAGGATACAGTCATAGCTGAGAACCTGTCTGAAAATAAAAACAAAAACAGAAAACCAAAACCAAACAAAATCCAATGTTCATACAAGTCTTCTTGTCGGCAATTTCTTTTCAAAAACATTTATTCTTTGAGAATTTCAAACACCAAACACATATACAATGTGTATACTATATCATTAGGTCTACTCATATTTCACCAGCTCCCCTGAGATCCCTAGCAATTTCTTAGTGGACACAAAATCTCTTTACCAACTGCATTCATTGCACCATACTGGAGTTTGAGAATAACAACAAAAACGAGCAGTTTTGGGCATGTTCTTTCAGGCATGCTACCCTGATGCCTGCCTGGAACACACCCATTTCCTTGCTTTGCCACCCAATCTCGTCTTCATTCTTGAAGAGAGGCTCAGAAACTAGCTCTCTTGTGAAGTCTTCCTACAATTTCCAAGATGAAACAATACTTGTCTCTAGATGCACAACGATTTACATAGTTGGGTAAGATATGCAGAGGACATACACGTATATGTGTACACTTAATATGTGTAAATCGTACTAATTTAAAGCATTAAGTCAGTGAAATAAATTGCATTAATAAAATCACATGAGTAAGTGATAGAAAAATTCACCCCTTGCTTGTTTTAAAAATCAACCGTCTTTTCTACGTATCAGGATAATTTCCAGGTGAAGAAGGTGTCCGTAAAACACAAGGAAAATTTTTTTCAAACTCAGAAAACGTCTGCTGATTACTGTGGTTACTGAAATCTAAGGAAATCAGCTCTGGTTGGTGCAGGTGCCTAAGCTTTCAACATTTATGAAACATTTACAGACTAAAGCATACGATGAGCTATAAAAATCATTGAGTAATCCATGGACCTTGGAGAGGAAGCAGTAACACAAGTTTCTACCCACAAAGAGGCACCATAGCTTTGGGAGTCTCTGAGATCAATGAAGGGCTTGTCACTGTTAAGTACCCAAGAGCCACCTGCATTTTCTGCTAGGATAAGTTTATTTTACTCAGGTAGCAATAAGAGTTATCTATAGTGTGAATGGGCTATGCAGAGGCACGTTGATTCTGGATGATGAAACCCAAGTGAAGTCTGAAGTGAGCTTCTGGAAGATAGAGTCTTCACTGAACAAAGGTAGCGAAATCCACCCTGTCCCCTACTGCTTTAAGTCTTCCTTAGAACTTTGCAGTAATGGAGCTGTAATAATGAAATACAGCAGCCATTGCAGCACTCTGAGGGATGACATAACCCATACACTGAGTGTACGTTTTGCTTCCTTGAATATTTAATTAAAATATACAAGACGACACCACTGAGTCAATTACACCAGCTGCAGAATTACCTATCTTCAGAAAAATTATGATAGATTAAGAAATTAATGACCCAGCCAAGCAGTAGTAAAATACATTTTTAGTCCCAGCACTCAGGAGACAGAAGCAGGCAGATTTCTAAGTTGGAGGCCAGCCTGGCTTTCAGAGTGAGTTCCAGGATAGCCAAAGCTACACAGAGAAACCCTGTCTTGAAATACCAACTCCCCCCCAAAAAAAACACCAATAAAACAAAGCCCCACAATTCCCCTCAAAATACCCACCAAAGAAAGAAATGAATGCCCACTGATCAGAAAACATTGTATTTGTTTTTCTGTACTTGTAACCACACATATGCTGATGCTAACAGTATCTTTAAAAATTTTTTTGAGAATCTCTTGGGGCTGGAGAGGGGACTCAGTAGTTAAGAACATCAATTGCCCTTTCAGAGGACCCAGTTTCAATTCCTAGCATCCACATGGCATCTCACAACTGTTTGTAATTCTAGCTCCAGGGGACCCGATGCCCTCACACAGACACACACTCGAACAAAACACCAACACATATAAAATAAAAAGAATTATAAAACAAACCCTGAGGATCTCAGCTTTGGTGATCAGCTGTAACAAAGTCAAAGGGAGAAGGCATGAGGATTAGCCAGGCAGGAGGCACTAGCTAGGAGCTAGTCCTTGTCACTAGTGTCTGCTTCTGTTGTCACATAGCAGCTAGAGACCAGAGGGAGCAGGCAAGAATGGAGGCTGAGGCTCAGAGGGAGCTTTGGACAAGACAGATGACAGGAATGCCTCTACAGAGAACTACAAGCTTTACTGATGTCACAACATTTTAGATGTTTTATTAGTGGGAAGACACAGAAGCACCCAGCAAGGGAGATGCCCAGAGGTACTCAGGAAAGATGAAGCAGAGAGCTCACTGGCATTCTGCTAAAGAAAAAGGAGTGTGAAGTAAAATCCTTCTGGAGAACACAATTTGAGTAATATGGTTTTTAAGACTTATCCAAAACAGTGAGGTGAAAGAACATGCCCAGAGACAGAGACAGTCACACTGTGAAGATAAGACAGAGAACAAGGCTGGATGCTAGATGTATAAAAATGCCCAAGGTAAGTCCAATGAAACAGTATGTAAGAAACACTGAAGAGGCAGACAAATGGCCTGTGTTATACCATGAGCTCTTACCTACCTCCAACCACAGACAGCTTTCTACAAACAGCTAATGGTGTAACATTTCATTCACCAAACTAACAGTAACCTATCTGGACACTTAACTTTTAAAATAACTCCATCAACTAAAAAAGAATGCATGCAGGTTAAGAATGTTGATTAAAGGAAAGAAGAGTTGTTGAGTAGGAGACGGCTCAGTGATCTACGGCACTTCACACCAAGGCACTTGCCACCCGAGGACCTGTGTGATCCCTGACTCCATACAAGCACATGGCAAATGTTTAATAAGTAGAATTACTCACTTATACAAATGCTACAGATGGAATGTAGAAGATTCACTGGGTTTTGTAAACTGCATCATATAAATAGTGTTATTTCCAAGAAATTGCCTCCCCACATTAAGTTTCTAAAAGTAAGATTGCTTTTAGAATGAAGGCTATGTCTCACATATTTAAAGCAACTAGTGTTTTCCTAAAATGCAATTGATGACTTAGGCAGAAGTACAGGGGCTAAAGAGATGGCACTTCAGTTACGGACTCTGGTTGCTCTTCTGGAGAACCACGGTTTAACTCATACATGGTAGCTAACTCCATTTCCATGAATAAGACACTTTCTTTCCGCTTTTGTGGGCACTGCATGCATGTAGTACAGAGACATGCAGTCAAAATACAAATACACATAATAAAATAAAAACAGCAATAAAAGCTACAGAATAAAAAGAAGCCCATATCGCAGGGTCTATAATTCTGGCAGCAATCCTACTAAAACTAGGGGGATACGGTATGATACCAACTTCCATAATCCTTGACCCAGTAACTAAATCTATAGCCTACCCATTCATTCTCTTATCACTATGAGAGATGATTATAACGAGCTCTATCTGCCTTCGACAAACAGACCTACAGAAAAGGCTGACGTTGTGCCGCCGCCATCCCTGTGGAGTTCCTGACGGCACTTTGGAAGATGGTTTTCCTATTATACGTGGATTGCTTATTCAGCCTTGCCAATGTCTTGGCCACTGTGCCATACCCTGACTCTCTCCCTGTCAATAAGAAGAATGACATTGTCAAGAGTGAGAACAATGTACAAGTCTGTATTTTTTTCCTGGGTTTAACATTTCTGTGTTCACAATGGCTAATTCTGGCTTTTTGTATCATCATGTCTTTCTACAATAGCTACAAAAAAACCCAGAGTGGTCAAACACTAAGAAAAGCTAATTTATGAAATACAGAATCATAGAGGCTTAAGAAAATGTACTTCCACTTATTTAATTACATTTTAAATTTATTTTCCCCTTAATTTTTAAATTTTATTCATATGGGTGTTTTGCCTGTGGCCAGAAGAATCAGATCCCATGGAACTAGAGTTACAGAGATGTCGGTGCTGAGAATAGAATCCCAATACTCTAGAAGAGCACCCAGTGCTCTTAAAACTGGAGAGCCGTTTTGTCCAGCCCCTAAATTTTAGATATTTTGAATAACTATGCCATAAGCTCACTGGTAAAATACGTATCTTAGGGTTATGCAGTTTGGGGGATATATTATTGGGAGGAACATTTGTCAATTATATATAATTTGGGGTTCAGTCTATGGCATGGGGTCTAGGGTGCAACTATAAACACGTTTATAGCACAAGATAGGTTTTGTCTCTTACTCTATAAAATATCTCCCAACTTCATACAGACTGAATTTCCATTTACCCATAGAAATGGTTATGACTAGTAGTTCCCTAAGATCTAAGTATGGTCTGTGAGGAACCAACCAGCCATATATCTGAGTAAAATGAAGAAAATTCTGATTTTCTGTAATATAGTTTAAATATAAGTACTGTATTTCAGTAACAAGAGTAACAGAAGGAACTGTGTTCCTGGTGCTGAAACTCTGCGACGGTGCCTTTCAGGGAAGTGAGCTTGGGCTTAGGGTCTCCCCACCTCCTCTACACACAAACCCCTTATTTCATCACAGGTTCTACAAGCACTAACTGGGCAACCATCTCAGATTTGTGAGTACATTGGGTGCTGAAATGTATTTCACAACGTTAACGAAAAGGGTGATAAAGTCAAACAGATGGGAATAATACCACAAGAGCTGTACATTACAGGAAAATCAAAAGTCACACCAGTGGTCCTGGGAGTCAGGTAGGCTTCAGAGAGGTGATGCAATCTGGATGAATCAGGAAGAATGTCTAATGGCTCGGGGGTCACAAATCTCACAGTATTGGGATGGACAGGACACAGGGTATGTGGATGGGTTTGGGAGAACTCGGGACATAAACTCGTGGGCACTGGGGAGCCACTGGCAATTTAAAAGTCACTATCTACCCAGGACTGCCGTTTTCCCACAGTGATCTGTACCGCATGACTGCTCCTACGGTTCGGTTCCCTTCTGTAAGTCAGTCCTGTCTTTTCAGGAAAAAGAAAATAAGCTTTTCTGTCCAACTGAGGTTCCTTCCTTCCATCTGCTCTGCAGAAGTGGGTGTTTTATAGTCAGGTAAAGACGTTCTCAGGAGAACAAGTGGCTATCATTAGTTTAGGAATTCACTTCACATTCTTGATAGCAACTTTTCCTTTTCTTTGCAAATGTTCCAGTTATATCTCCCTAGCCACACCCACTCCCCCAAGATCTGCTTTCTCTAAAATAGTAAAAGATAGTTTTCTGGAACTAGATTACAGACAGAATTTGGCCCATTTAACAAGGTCAAGACTGTTTATTCTTGACAGGATTCTTTCCCGCTGTAAAAAGGTACTTTTAAATGCCACATTCCGAACCCAGTGCCAGTAAGCCACTGAGGCATATTTTCCCACAAGAACAGATACTATGTGCAGTGCCTGCCTCACTGAGGTCACCCAGCCTTCACACGGTGTATTCAATGCCACCTTGAACTTTACAAACTGTCCTCGCAAAACACGTACACACACTTCAGAGCACGGGTAACCTTTATGATGCAATTAAACAAAACACATCCACACAAGTCAGAGTACAGGTAACCTTTACAATGTAATTAATCAAAACAAAAGTGTGAGAGAAGAAAAGGAAGGGGTTTTAGAAATTAAAAAAAATCAAATGTCAGAAGAAGACAAATCTGAAATTTTATATTAGTATCCAAAGCTAAAAGTTGTAGAGCTTCTTATTCCTTATTTTGGGTTTTTTTATGGTTGAGTTGTTAAATTTACAGCCCCATTTTTAGACTCTGCCAAGCCTTCAGAATAAACACATGAGCAGCACTAAAGTAAATTTTCTTACACTTTCCCCTTCTTTCATTTGGATGTTTCCCAAAGACACAGAGGTAGATTATTCATCTACAGCCAACTGTCAACTTTAACCTTCATATTTATGAGGGATTTAAAAATCATCAGCATCCTTGCAGGTGCTAGGCCCAGCAGTATCACTCACCCTGAATTTCAATCCCTAAAGGAAAGGAGAGTTCAACTCGAGAATAAAAGGGTGGGCTCAACCACCAAAGATCATCACTGAGATACAGACTAGCGACAATGGCAGTCAAGTCAACATCAGGCTAAAAATCCACTATTACAGTACAATCATATAGAAAGCTGACCTTAGTTTTTGGAGACCTGTATTAATTGAGAAGATTAGACAGAAACATATCTCTAATAGTCTCAAGTGTCCACATGGACCAAGTCAAATATCTGATGATAAAGGAGGTATTGTCAACTGTTTCTTGACATGATTTCTCTAAATAGTCTGAGAACTCAATCTTTAAATAAAGGTACAGCACAGAGAAAACAAAAGTGCACACAGGTTAGGAAGAACAAAAATCTGACAGACCCAGACAGACATTCAAAATATAAACGTTACTCCGCTGGTGCTCATGAGGCTTGAATTATCACATAGGTGACAGTCGACTGTGGCAATCAGATGAAATCTGGGTCTGGGTGCTCATAAATGATACAATGATACGGGCTATATAGTGTGAGCTGGAAATGTATGGATTAATTTATTTGTGGAAATAGGGAGTTGTGAAGCAAGTTCAAAGAACAATGAAACACTTCGTAGTATCAGGCAATGAGTGATATATATTGATGTGCATGGGTGGAGATGAGGGAGAGAAATAGGTTGGAGATAGGCTGTAAACAAACATGCAAACAAGCCACAGAGAATCATGAGGTGTCATTCATTTATTCACTCCACGTAAAATTTGAATTGAATGAATAAAAACAGATAAGCCAATGTTACAAAATTTCAGTAACATCTTGACCTACACTATGCGATTATTAAAGCCCAGACAAAATGAAGATATGGCTACCTCCCCCTGCTTTACATGGTGGTTGTGACAGCTGAAAACAAGAAGTTCACACATCCCAAGAATGAAAGAAGACACAAAAACCCGAGTTACAGAAACATTGTTTTACATTCAATTTCAAGGACTGTGCCTCAAAGTCTGGGTATGCAAAGACTACCTTTGAGCTAGGAAAGTTCAGGAGATGAAGCTGTCTTATTACATAAGGCTCAGATCATTTCTTGACTCAGTGCAGAAAGTACATTCTCAAAAACTGCTAAAGGTAAAAGACAAGAGTATTTATCATCTTCCCGAGCCCCAGGAACCAGTGCTTGCAGGGTTCAGGAAAGCATCTGAGCTCATCAACTTTAACACGTGTGCTGTCATCACACTGAAATCTTATTTCAGGCTTCTGAGATTTGAGTGACATCAGATGGCATATTTATGACAAAATATAAAAAGGCAGGAGACTACCAGACCTCTATGTACACCATACCTGGATGGGACATGCTGGCTGAACATGTACAGAACACATGAAAAACTTCCAGTCCTTCCTCTGAGTAGAACATCCCCCAGGCAGGCACATTATAGTTCAACTGTTTTTGTCCAGAACTAATTCACAACAGTCACCACTTATGAAGGAGCTAGCCTTGGGTGAGCCAAATGAATAACCTATCTTTTATAGACAAGAAAAACAGTAATTTGATTCACCTCGCAAGCAGAGCTGCTGTAATCAAATACCCATACATAAGCACACCCACCTACAGTGGTTTTCTGCACAGTGCAGAATTCATTCTCTTACTACACGAGAGAAACTCAAACAGTGGTCATCAATGTTTGCTGTTACTGTAAGGCAAGGCTCACTGATCAGACGGCAACTCAGACAGGTTTTATTGCCACTAAGAATGAGCAGCAGTGTAGAAGAGCGGCGGGCCACTTCCTGCCAACTTTACACCAGAAATAATTACACGGAAACTGTATTCATTTAAGCACTGCCTAGCCTCTTCTTGGCTAACTCTCACATCTTGCTTAACCCATATCTAGTAATCTGTGTACCACCTTGAAGTGGTGGCTTACCAGGAGGATTCTAATCCACGTCAATTTAGGGCCGGAGCTTCATGCGTCTGCCTGACTCTGCTTTCTTCCTCCCAGCATTCTATTCTGTCTACTCTACCCACCTAAGGCCAAGGCAGTTTCTTTATTAACCAATGACATACAGACAGATAACCCTCCTACACCATTTCCCCTTTATCTGTTTAAACAAAAAGGCTTTCACTTTAACATAGTAAAATTACATATAACAAAACAGTTAT
>LOEQ01002620.1:129894-142566 GCA_001685075.1 Bramus lutescens | reverse complement strand
TTATAACTTATGGAGATCTCTGTGTGACTTTCTTTGGGGCATGCCGGCTGTAGGGTACTGGGCTGGACAGAAACCCCAACAAGGCGGCCCTCATGTTACACAGCAGAGGATCTGGATGGGTTTTCATGCTTGTTTTGGCTCAGGCATTTTCCACATATGTGGCCCTGGAAATCCTAAAGAAAACATGTTCTGTTCCCAGCTCTACACAGCCCCCATTGGGTTCCACTTTCCTTACTGGTGAAAGCGAAAACGAAACCGGCACAAACACCCCATTGCTAGGTAGGAAATATGTACTGGCAACTGGAAGTTTTAACAAAACAGACCTGTCTGTGTCATGGCAAGATACTGAGACTGGAAGGAGTCACAGGAGGCTTTCCTACTTCAGAGGTGTGTCTGAAATTTTTTTGAGGTGCCCAGGTGGCAGGGCTTTGGGGTTTTTCCATGATACTCATGTAAGGCTCTTGGTTTGAGCCATTCAGTATTCATTGGCAGCCTCTGGAGGCTTCTGTGGGAGCAACTCTGATGCTGAAGCCAAGGCACAAACTCTGCCAGGTCTCCATAGTAAATATAACATGCACGGAGAAGAAACAAACATAAAAGAATTTCCTTTCTTGTGTAAAAGATGATTGTTCTCTAACCTCTGGTCCTATTTCACTTTGTCACTTGAACATACCAACTGGGTGTCATGCGATGAACAGAAGACTGGATGCACGACACATCCAATGGACCCACAGATGGGCAGGTTCTGGAAGGAGGGTGACCTTGTGAACACACCCCATATTCTGGCTCAGGTAAATGGTGTGGACTTCTCTGAGTCCAGCCTGGGTAAACCCAGGAGTTGTGTGGTCACACAGAACTCTAATCTATTCCTTCATTGCATTTTCCTCAGTTTCTTGTTCTTTTTTGGTTTTTCGAGACTGGCCTGAAACTTGCTCTGTAGAGCAGGATTGAACTGACAGAGATCCGCCTCTCTCTGCCTCCAGAGTTCTGGGATTAAAGGCGTGGGCCAGCACCTCCTGGCCTTCCCTTGGTTCCTAAGGATATATTACATCGTGTGACTGCTATATTCAGATCTGACTCCCAATATTTTTATTTTAAATTTATTTTATGTGCATTGGTGTGAAGGTGTCAGATCCCCTGGAACTGGAGTTACAGACAGTTGTGAGCTGCTGTGTGGGTGTTGGGAATTGAAGCTGGGGCCTCTGGAAGAGCAGCCAGTGATCTTAACTGCTAAGCCAGCTCTTTCAGCCTCATCTCCCAATTTTGCTTGTAAGCTATGAGAGCAAAGACCTTGTTGGCTTTAGCTCAGCATTATCTCTCAGGTTCACAGACAGCCCAGCACATACGAATGATTGTATACTGACTGAAAGTCAAAATCTCATTTCCTTTCTTTTTCTAAGCATATAAAATTCTCTGAAACTGAATAGTTTTTCTTCAGTGTTTAACAAGTGCTAACAACACTGACGCACACACCCACACCCCACCCCACAAGCACATGCATGCACACACACTGCACTGGTCTGAGGAAGTGTATGCAGTTCAAATGGTGTCAGGCTTGCAGTGGTAAATGAATGATATCTGAGCAATGCAATATTTAGAATCTTATTACTGCAGTTGAAAGCCTGCAAGTGATTTGTTTCTGTACTTTTATGTCTAACCATCTTACTGGGTTTATTATTGTTTTTGGTGATTTCTACGTGGGGAAAATGTTTTGAGGTCATGAACATCTTTAATAGTGAAGATAAGGGTGGATGCAGAATACAAGCTTGGGAGGAAGGTTACATGTGAAAACATCACAAAGTTTTTACAAAGACCTCAGAATACAAGCTATTGTTAATGATCAAAACAAACAAACAAAAAAGCAAAACTCATACATATATGTGTCCACATGGAAAGCTGAAGAATAAAAACTTTCTAGTAATTCTATTCTTTTATTTGAAAGATGTTAATTATATTTGAAGAATACAAAACCGCTTCTAAAGCTTGCTAACATCAAAACACAATGAGTTAAAAAATAATGTCCTTAAATAAGTAGAAGTATAATAGCCACATATACTGGTATCCTCCTCCGTTTTCTGTTCAGGATAGAAAGTTTGGTCTACCCCGGTGATGAACTCAGCAAAGAGGATTACTGTAAATTTAAGATGGAAACTAACTGTGGACCCGAGTCCAAACCATACTTTAGTCCTAACACGGGGTCCAATAACAGCATTAGTTTACACAGAAACTTGCCAATGACCCAGTCAACACCATGGTAAAAATGAGCATGTGCATTTGAAAGTGTGTGTTAGTACTAAGTTCTTCAGTGTAGCACCAGAGGATAGCGATGTGGAATACTGAGACCATTAAATGTATAAGCAATTCTTTCCCTTTTTCTCTCATGATTCAAAATGCATGAATCTACATCTTATTCGTTAAGAAGTATTCCCTAAATGCTCATGCAAACATCCAGGTTGAACAAGAGTGAGTATCTCTCTTTAAATGTGTCACCACTTTATAAATAAAAGCTCCAGATAACTACCACCAGGACGGGTTATATGAAAGCTATTTCTCTAGGTACTGGAACAAGGCTCAGAGGTTAGTGGTGACTAACCTCATGAGGACTGGAGTTTGGAGCCCTGGCTCCCATATAACAATCCAGGCACCCCACAAGTGACTAGCTCCGAGGGATCTGACTCCCTCGTCTGGCTGCCTTGGTACACAGGTGCATGCACCCCGAGGCACAGAATCAATCTTTTAGTAATCCTAAGTAGAGAACAGTCAGTTTCTGCAGGGGTTCACAAAAAAGGGTGTGTGAGTCAAGCTTGGAAGGTCAGCAGTACAGTCACATTTTTTCTCAGCAGTTAAGATGGTGGTCTCGGGTCGGGTCACTCTGCGTAGTACGTGGCTTTCTATTTCCCTATGGGACACAACCTACTGTAAAATGGGTATTTCTAGGCAGTTGGAGTGCAGCCTATTAAAAAAACACTGAAACTAGCATAGCATTTCAGTTTGAAAGACAGTGATTCTGTTTTTGTATGTGTATGAAAAATTAAAGCATCATTTTACTGTGTGGGTTCTTCCTGTAAGGAGAAAAAAATACTAACAGTGGAAAAATTTTAAATGCAGACACCTAAAGAAAATGTGCCTTTCAAAATTGTCATTAAATTCCAAGTAAAGTCTTTCCCAGTTGCTAACACCTTCTATTATGTCACTATAGTAAATATAGAATAGACAATACAAACTAGACATCAAATATCAGATCTGTTTGCCATTGTCCTTTTCTTAGGATATGAAATAGCATTTTCCTCTTTAAAAATACCAACTTCCAGCAAGAATGCATTATCAACTGAAGCTACTCACAAGTTGGGTTACCATTCTTCAAATTTAACAACAATCAAAATATGAAGACAAAACCCATCTGGGTTTCCTGTTTTTATTCATAGTTATTTTTATTAGTGCCAATTTTGGGGGATTAAGATGAAGAATACTGCTGGCTCAGCTCATCCTTCCCCCAATTAATGTGCCCAAGGACTAGTTTCCCTCATCTGCTCCCCAAGGAGTCCCTCAGTCACAAAGCCTATTCAAACTTCTCCCCAGGATCCCTCAAAAACAAGGACAGTAACTTCCTAAGGAAACTCAAAGGCTACCTCACCCTTCCCATTGGGGAAGCCCACAGATGCAGCCCTTTCTGGTGCCTTTACATAAAGGCTTGCTTCACTCCACCCAATGCTGAGGCATCTTTTAAATGTGCTTGGGCCTTGTTTTCTCTAAGGCAAACACAGAGCAAAGAGGGTAGGTAGGATTTCCGTTTACAGAGCACAGTATGCTCTTCAAAGACTGCCCCAGAGCCTTAGGGAAGTATCCAGCACTGGGAATGGAGGAGAGTTTTAGCATGTGGGATTTGTGGTTGGCAGAGAGGCAGGAAAAGAGTGGACCAGAAACTTTTGTAACGTGGAGTCTCTTTCTGACCAAATTACTTTTCTCCCTGGTTTCCACTTCCAGACTTGAACTTTGCATGTAACACTGCAGGAACCGGGGGAAGCAGCTGCTGCTTGATTCTCTGTGTGGAACGTCAGGAGATGGAGCTGTGTCGTCCTGTCACAATGATCAAGGATGCCACCTCACATTTCTCAGCGATGGCACCCACCAGGCCAGGTTCTGGTTTCAGAAACTCTTTGAGGCTGAAGATGGACTCTGTCTCCTAAGCTGTAATTTGATTTGTCTGAGGGCACATTCTGACAGCTGTATTCTCGGCATCCATCCCCTGCCTTGCTAGTAACACAATGAGGAAACACTGCGCCGCTCATTCCATCTACTTATGAATTTACTTCATGCTAAGCAGGATTTTCAAAGAAAAGGGTTATTAATACTAACTACTGGGGTGCTCTTCTTAGAGCCTGAGTGTAGAATTCAACAAAACGAGCTATAAAGAGAAACAGGAGTTAATTAAAGGAAGGACTTGTTATGGCTCTGAAGCTTAAGCTCTTTGCCAAAACAAGGGTTCAGGTTGTCTCTACTCTGGCCCACAGGAAGCCTTCACCTGGCTAGGCAGTGCTACTCATTCATCATTCAAGTTCACTGTCAAGGTAATGTCTTTCTTGATGGCATCACAGCTTCAGAGACTGCTTTATCCCACCTGTGCAGGCGGTGTGGCCGTTTCTCAAGTCACACTGCTGCAGACAGGTAACATGTCTCCTGCCTTCTCTATCTTGACCCTGGCCAGGTGTTCTCCCATTGTTATCTATGCAACTCTAAAAGTACAAGTTATAGCAAAAAGCATTTAGAAATTTGTAATTGACTGCTATCCAGTGGCTGAGATGCCACCAGGCTTTTCTTGCAACAAACCAAATCAGATGTATCCATAGTAAGCAAAGCCCTTTCTCCTTCCCCACTGCTGGCAAAAAGTACAAAGACAGTCCATTCATGGACCAATAAACATTAGGAACATGAAGGGGCAGTTTGTCATTTCAAAAAGGAAAACTAAGTTTAATGAACAGACTGTGCTCTTACTCACCACTGACGTAAGGGCCATTTGAAAACTATAGATGCGGGCAAGGCCAAAGTCAGCCAGTTTGATTTGTCCACTGCTGGTCACCAGGATATTCTGTGGTTTTAAGTCACGATGCACTACTCGGTGAGAATGAAGAAAGTCCAGACCTTGGAGAAGCTGAAACATCATATCCTAAAAGAAATAACAAACATGCAAAAGTCAGTAGATGTTGCAAGCAGTTTAGGAGCTATAAAAGACACTGTATCTCCAGCAGACCTGAGATGAATGCTAGTCTCCCCTCTGATCGTACTCCCATCTTCTAGAACACTGTGAAATACTTAGCTCCCACCTTGTACTTCATTAGCAAAAGGACATCTTAGCAACCATTTCTACAGTACACGAATCACTCTCGAAGGCTCTGCTGGTTAATGCTAAGAAGGAGAACTAGGAGATGGACCAAGGGGAATGCATTTTACTTTATATACTTTTATTTATTAAGTTATTTCAACAGTAAATATATGGCAAACAGTCAAGCATGTTTCTAAATGTTTTCTGTTTAGCAACCTATTTAGTCTAAACCACAACATTGAGGTGAATTTTCATGTCAAGAATCTGATATATTGAAGTAAGTTCCATAACTGGCTCAAGGTCACAACGCTGAAGTGAAAGCACAATTTAAATCATCCTTGATTAATTAAATGAAGAAAGACACACGGAAGACAAGGCCTGCTGTTGAATCTCTCTGGCTCTCGGTGTTTTTATTGGAGCTATTTCTCCAGCTATGATGATGCAGATAGATAGACAAGCATCGTCTCCTGTTTTCTCCACCGTGACCTTGACTTGTTCACTTCCCACTGGGCTGGTATCCTCTGAGCTGTGAGACAAAAATCAACTTCTTCCCTAAGTAGCTTCTAGCTAGATAGCGCATGATAGCAACATAACAACAACTACTAATATAGAAAATTAGAGCTGGTCAGTGGTGGTGCACGCCTTTAATCCCAGCACTGAGGAGGCAGAGGAAAGCAGATCACTGTTGAGTTCGAGGCCATCCTGGTCTACAGAGCAAGTCCCAGGAAAGGCCCCAAAGCTACAGAGAAACACTGTCTCGAAAAACCAAAAATAAAAAAAAGGAAAAATAAAATTGGTATGACAGATGATAAGTGAGATGGCTGCTGTGAGAAACCTGACTGGGAAAGCTGCAGTCCTAGAATGCTGTAAGCAGAACTCACTAAACATTCCAGTGGGAATGTGGGAGGCCAGAATGCCAACAGGAATGTGGGCAGAAGGTTGTAATCAACAGCTTTCAGAGGGAGCAATAATTTATCAGGAATTGAACTACAGATCATTGACAAAATATAAATATGGCTGAGTTCTGCTGTACCCTGAATATCCGAGTGAAGCTCAATTCAAACCTAGTGGATTGTCTGGCAGAAAATACTTTAAGATAGCAGAACATCCAGGCAATGCTGTGGTCGCTGCTTACTGTATTTAGTTAGGTTTAGAGCAGGAATTCAAAACCAAAACCAGAACATAGCGATAAAGAAAAAAATCTGAAATTAAAGAGCAGAGTGCCTTTAGACATGTGACCAGGGCTGAGGAGCGAGTAGGGAGAAAGCAATGATACTTGCTAAATAGATCAGTTAGAGTTAAGAAGGAGAATCCACAGCCTCTCCATGGAGACAGAAAGAAAGGTGCTTTGCCAGGGATCCCATCCGTTGAAGATGAGATGTCGGAGTATAAAACTGTAGGCTCATTTGGAAATCTTTCATTTAAAAAGAGAGCCTTCAATGTAAAAACTAAGCCCAAATGAAGAATGCCACTACACAGTTGCCCTACTTCAAAAGGGCTACACAGAGAAGCACTTCCTCTGGTGTGACTGCAGGTGACTGGAGGCCACTGCAGCCATACTCCTGGAGGGCAAGGCAGCACCAGAAGCTGGCATCAGAACATGATAGTTACGCGGCAATGGAAGCTCACCCCAAGACTCCAGAGAAAAGGCCAGCGTGTGACAGGGTTGGAGTGACTGGAGAGACAATCTAAGACACTCACACTGTGAAGCCATGGAAGAGAAGAAGCTGAGATTTCAATGGAGACTACAGGATGACAGAGGTGACAAGAGTAAGGGGCATTTGATGAGAAAGACTGCAGAAACTGAGTGAGCCGACTGTGTGTGCTACAGGCAAGAGGCTACCCAAGGCCATGGGATCTCAGATGATGGCACCAAAGGCCCATAGGTTGGGAGTGGAGCACCAGGGTTTGGTGTTTGCCTGACAGGTTTCAGTGCTGCTTTGGTCTAAGCTTTCCTTACTAGTCTCCTGTTCTTCGCTTTCGGAATGAGAGTGTCTACTCCATGCTATTGTACATTGTAAGAATACAACTTGTTTTCTGGTTTACAGGGCTCACAGCTAAGAATCTGCCCTGAGTCTCAGGAGACTGGATTTTTGGACAGGGTTTGAATTATTCCAGTTGGGGATTCTTAAAGCTAGACTGAGTAAAGTTAGTATTAATTATGAAGTGGCCATGAGCCTCTGAGGACAAGGGATGAAGTGCTGTGATTTGAATGTGAACTGGTCCTCATAGGTTTAATGTGTTTGAACATGAGGTTCCCTACTGATAAGCCCCATATTGGTCGGGGTTGGGGGCAGAGGCTGGGGAGGCTTTGGGAGACAGTGCTAGCTAGCTGGCTTAGGCCAGGAGCAATGCCGAGGGTAGCTGGTCCACTTTTGGCTTGAGTTCTCTGCTTCTTGGTTGTCACCTTTTGTTACTGGCTGTTTCATACTTCAGCTGTCAGGGCTGTGTCCTGTCACTGACACTGTGCCTTCCTTACTATGACGGGATATTCTAAACAGTGAGACAAAATTAACCTGCCTCAAAAAATGAATGAATGAATGAATGAATGAGTGAATGAATGAATGAATGAACTGACCTGTCTCTAGCTGAACTGCCTCTATCTAATATTTAGTTAGGGCAACAGAAATATAATACAATCACTAAACCAGTTTACTGAGAACAACATTGGTTTTAAGTTCACTTTCTGAAGTTTAGAATTATATCTGCTTAAAACCAAATCCTTAGTTTTTCTAGGTGTCACATGGAGAAAATAGAATTTACTTTTCCTAATAGGAGGTTCAAATCAAGGCATGCAGCAGGGGAGGATTGTTTCAGGCATACGGTAAGCATTTAACACATGGAACTTATTAAGATGAGAATGGCTGTGTTGTCTCCAGTTTTCTGGGAAAGCCAGATACACATCAGTCAATTGTAAGGTTAGTGTGAAGAAGGTGCTAAGAGGGGACACACAATGATACAGGGGTATGGACATGATTTCTGAGATCCCCTGCTGGCCATTCTGAGCTATACTTTCAGCTCCCAAATGTGGGTATCTTGGAAGAGACCTGCTCTTGTGAGGGGTGGCCTTGCAACACTTGAGAACTGACATCAGTCAAACAACTTGCCTTGAGTAAACAGCAGTGTGAGAGGAGATACAGAATGCCAAACAAGGCAAAAGCATCCTTATTAGAAACACATGTGCAGAGCTTGTTAGCACTGGATTTTTAAGAAGCATGACTAACTTCAAGTAATGTCCTGCTGGCTCATTATCTAAACTTCCTATATACTGAGCATATTTCTTTTAAAATAGCACAGGAAATAAATCTGCCCGATTCATGTTGCACTGGTCAGACAACTCAAATAGACAATTCAGAATATAAAATTTAAAAACTTGAACTAATTTATTAATTGTTAAAGCCCACATGAATTTACAAAAAGCCTATAGTATAGAGTAAAGAAACATGCATTGTTTTTGTCTTCTAGCGTAGTGCATTACAAGCTTAATCATAAAACGAAAAACAAGTATATATGACCTTACACTTAAAGAAGAGATGTATACAATAGAGGAAGAAGAAGATCCTACTTATAATCTAACTACTAAGAGAACAGAGAAAATTTGACTGTCAAATAATCTTTGTGGATATTTTTACTTTCTTTTCGAAATCACAAACATTTCATTTATAAAAATAAAATGTTTAAATAATAGTTACCTGTATACTTTATTTTATAGTGTTAAAAAATACAATTTATAGCCGGATGATGGTGATACACGCCTTTAATCCCAGCACTCAGGAGGCAGAGACAGGTGGATCTTTGTGAGTTTGAGGCCAGCCTGGTCTATAAGAGCTAGTTCCAGGGCAGACAGGGATGTTACACAGAGAAACCCTATTTCGAAAAACCAAAAAATTATTGAACCAGTAAAATAGCTCTCTGGGTAGAAGTGTTTGCAGTACAAGCCTGATGATCTGAGCTCAGCCTCAGGAACCGACAGTGGAAGGAAAGAAGTGACTCCAACCACTTGTCCTCAGACCTTATACACACACTCGCACACACACGCGCGCACACACACACTCACACACACACTCCACAACAAAAAATTATGGAGAATATTGTGTAAATTAAGCAAAAATTCTTCTACTTTGTTTCATACAATGTAACTCTTAGTGGCTATGTAGTCTTCCTTCTTGACGTATGTCATTAATTATTATTTGGTGCAGTTTTGGTACCTATAGTACCAAACAAAGAGGTCGAAACCTAGAGGTCAAAAGCTATAGTTAAAGAAAGATGTCAAGCTCTTTGTTTAAAGGCTAATGTGACTTGCCAAAATCATATTCAAGCATGGATTAAATAGCATGATCCATATCCCCTTGTTCACATTCATTCCATGCTAATGACATGTGGTAGAATTTACTACTCTTCCAGTACTCAGGAGGCAGAAACAGGAGGCTCTGTGAGCTCAAGGCCAGTGTGGTCTACAGAGCTAGTTCCAGCACAGTCAGGGCTGCACAGGGAAAACCTTTATCTCAATTTACAGCAGTGTTCCTCAACTGGCAGGCTGCAACCCCTGGGGGTTGTCAAACGTCCTTGACACAGATATTTGCAAGAGGATTCACAACCTTGGCAAATTTTCAGTTATGAAGTAACAACTTGAATAATTTTATGATTGGGGGTCTCTACAACATGAGGAGCTGTGTTAAAGGCTGGCAGTATCAGGGAGATTTAGATTCGCTGTTTCAGTCAGCTCAGGACTCTCATTTAAGGTCACCTGTCCCAAGTGCCAGCGCAATGAACTCAGGTGTGCCCAACGTAGCTCTTCAAGGTCTCCCTCTCACTCATCCAGGACAGCTTGGTACAAACAGCTATTCTTGTGGTGAGCTGTCATGGGGGTGCGGTGACAGGACACAAACACTCTCTCTTTCTAAGCCATGTGACAGGAAGTGTGTTTTCACAGGATCCTACGGGCAGAGAGAGTCTGACTCTGGGTGACAGTGGCCTACAAGGAGGTCAGCCCTTGGTTACTCCTTCAAAGACTCCAGACCTCAGTCTGAATTCCAGGGATCTCTAGGGCTTGCAAATCAAAGGTTTCTTTTAGGAGTTCTGGAGTTGACTCTGTTTATTTCTTTAAATAAGAATAAGCAAACTAAAAATCTTTCTGAAACTTTTAATCGGAAAAAGCCTTATGATGGGCCCTATTTTCCAATTACTGATGGCACAAGTTAATTCTTACTGATATTGAAATACCCAACATAAACCCTTTGACTAGTCTAAGAAATGGCAATTTTAAATTGAGTAATTCTGGTGATACAGCCCACACTAATTTATTATTTATCATTGGGTCATTTATGTTCTCAAAGTTAATCTCTAAAAATATATAAACTTTATTCAAAAATTAAAAATAAGATGCAATTTATGGACAGTACTACTTATTTTTCTCCTATGTTATATTTTACTAACATAATATTTTTTGTTTACTTGGAAATTTCACATAATATATTCAATCACATTCACTTTCCAGTCCTCCCAGGTCCACCCCCCACCCTTGTGACCTCCCCCAAAATAAAAGGAGAAAAAAAAAGAAAAAAAATACCAAGTCTAATTTGTGTTGTCCATTTACTCACTGGGCCATAGTCAAACTCTAAGTGGCCAAACCCTTAAAGAAAACTGGTCCTTCCCTGCCCTACCCCAAGGAAGCCATCAGCTGGGAAGAACATCCCTAACACAATTTTAAAGAGTTCTCTCCAAAGCCAGGCGGTGGTGGCGCACACCTTTAATAATCCTAGCACTCAGAAGGCAGAGACAGGTGGATCTCTGTGATCACCTGGTCTACAGAACTAGTTTCAGGACGGCCAGGGCTGTTACAGAGAAACCCTGTCTCAAAAAACCAAAAACAGTTTTCTTGACTGGCTTTGTGTCTAGACTGTTTCTTTTGGGGGGAGGGGTGGGGGTTGGCTGTGGAAGACGCTGTGCCTCCCATTCTCTATGGTGAGTCTGTAGTCATCAATACCAGGGCAGAAGAAGTTTCCTTGCCCTTTAGTCAGTGGCAGCACTGGTCATGAACTTCCACATAGTTTCTGGCTATACAGCATTGGCCACAGACATCTTCATAGTTTCAGGTGGCAGCACAGACCACAGACATCCAGGCCTTCGGTGGTAACCAGGACCATGGACACCAACACGGTCCCTGAAAGCCATGTTGATTGCAAAGATGTTATTATGGTTTCTTCAGAACTGGATACCATGGCACCTGCCTGTAATCTGAACACTCAGGACCTGGAGCTTGAGGCTAGTATGAGTTACACAGCAAGACAATGGCCCCTCCAATGAAAGCTCACACCCCTACATCTGCATAATATCTTGTTCTAAGAAGTGCCAGGAATGTCACATGTAAAGCAGGGCTTTTCCTGCCAACCTGGTAACAGCAGATTGAACTCAGGTGGATGCTATGGCTATAGGAGGTGTGGTAAAGATTACCTGGGCCCACAAGAAACTTCAGATGTTGAAGTCAGAGGGAAAGCAGAAGACTTCAAGCATCAATGAAGATTAGTCATCCCAGAATCAGTTTTTTTGTTATTATTAACATTGAGACAAACACTGAATTGTAGTAAAGGACACAAATGACTTACCATCTTGGACCATTTGAACTGTATGTTCAGTATTAAGCCAATCACGTTACTGGGGAGTCAGGCTCTAAAATCTTTTTATCTTGCAAAACTTGGAGCTCTATACCACTCCACTACAATTCCTGCTTTCCTCTCCTCTCAACCCTGGCAGCTATGTTGCCTCTGATTGTACTCTAGAAACCTTGTATGTGGAATTACAGTGTATCTATCCTTTTGGGCATGGCTCATTTTAGAGTAAGTCTCCATAATAAGCTATGTATCAGTGCTCCTTAGAGACTGTTTAGTATATAAATGCATTATTTCCCACCCTTTCATCCATCGATGGACATAGACTGCCTCTACCTGTTGACTTCTGTGACAACAGGCTGCTTTGAACAGGCATGCAATTTTATTTGCGATCTCCACTTTCAATTCATTTGGATACAAACTCAGAGATGGGATTGCTGGATCTACTTCTAGGACCTGTAAAATCTCAGTTCTTCCACAAGCAGTCCAACACTGTTAATTACATGACTAAACAGAACACCAAAGCCATGCTGAGATCCACTCGAGTAATCAGGTGGGTTCACCCACGCCCTGGAGATTGTGCCCACCGCTTTCTGGGAAAACCTGTGCAGGGTCACAACACTAAGTTGACACTTTTGACTTAACTCAAAACTCAAAAGGCCTTTGCTCCTGTTTGTAGTAAATGAGGGGAGCAGGCCCTGCTTTTCGACCTGCCCAGCTCCCGTACGGCTAGCTTTACACCCA
>LOEQ01002620.1:108504-125223 GCA_001685075.1 Bramus lutescens | reverse complement strand
CACACACACACACACACACACACACACACACACACACCCTTGAATCCAAATCTTGCCTCTGACATTTCTCTTGTCATTCATGGCTTCAACTTTTATACTGGTCACAGTTCAAGACATCCCAAATCATAGTAACTGTTGGAATACAGCTACGTACACATTTCAATGCTTCCTGATACATTCTCTAGAATATTCCACTATAACAGCAAGCCCAATCTGTACCAAAATGATTTCTTCTCTAAAAGTCTCTATTAAAACTTGTTTTTCAGTCTCTATTTCTTATTGTATACAAAAGTACAAGGACCTAAAATTTACTAAATGATGGATTCAGAAATCATCACAAATTACCCTACGTCAGTCATGAGAGTTTCTAAATTACTTTTCAAATAGACGCAATTGGCTTTTTCTCCCTTTTACACAAATTTGTGTATCATATCTGGCTCCATGTAACTTGAGGACTTATTTGAGTTAGTCTTAGACAATTCTCTACACAAGCACAGTCTCCAGCCCCGCCCCCCCATACTCAACAAGCGCAGAGCACGGTGAGCATAATGGTGTCCAAGAGCTTATGTGGCTTTCTTGTTCCTCCTCTTCCTGGACTCTAAGAAGGCAAGTCAGCAACTCCCTAGCCACTCTACATTTTATCTTTCCCTCAGGTACTCTGTCTATGTTACTGTTTCTCACAGACACCCTTGGAGTAAATCCATTTTCATTCACCCTAAGTTTGTGTCATGAATGGTAATAACTATGATGGCTGACTACAGAGAAAAATGGTGTCTTGCCTTGAGCGGGGGGGAGGTGATCCTGGAGGGTCAAAGAAGAGTTTAACACCCAAAATCCGCCTGGTTTCAACACAAGGAAATAACAATCAATCAACCTGTCCACCCATTAATACATAAGCATGAGAATGAACAATGTTCTAAAAATGTCATGATTTAGTACTTCTATCTCTGGAAACTCACCCCACAGACCCAACAGCTCAAGTTTATATTAAGTCAAAGCAAAGAGGTTCAGTGCTACCTTGTTTTAAAGACATAAATAACAAAACCAAACAAACAACAACAAACAATAACAAACTCAGGAAAAATACCCCAAATATTTACCAATGGAAAATACATTCTATATCCACTAATTTCAATCTGAGATATCCTAACAACCAGTGTGTTGACTTGGTCTTCAGTTTAACCCTACTGGAAGGTATTGGAATGTGAGTGCCTGTGTGAGGAATGTGTAGAATATACATGCAGGGAGTCTGATGGGGCTAGAACACAGCAGTGCATCTCCTGAAACTCAGGTGATAGATGGCTGTAAATTGTAAAGTGGGTGCTGGGAACCAAAATGTGGTCCTCTTCAAGGGCTGTTAATCACTGAGCCACCTCTCCAGCCCTGCTCTTCCTCTCTTTTTGAAAGTTACCAGAAGTGGACAGCTAGCACCACCATGTATGCAGTGATATGTCTCTTTACAGGCCTCAGCAATAGACTGAAACCTTAAAATCCATAAGCCAAAATATGCCCTTCCTACTTATACTCCATATCTCACGTATTTCATTACAAAAATGGAAAGCTAACTAACACAATATACCCACAATATAAGAGGAAGCCATTAGTTAGTCACCTGCTTAGTGTTGCCAGGCTTGCAAATGCTGGCTAGTGTTTCTTTAGCAGTTTATACTTGAATACAGAGAGCCTGCAGTTTGTGCTTTTATGGTATATTTAAGAGGAATATAATACCCAAGTATTCACTCTTTCTAAGCACACACACTCATACACTAGGCATTATGAACATCTGAATTATTGGCTCCACAAACTTTTTTCTTTTGGGTATCAGTTTTATGGGAGACATTTCATTATAGCATTACATTCATTTCTTTGACTGCAGTGACTTTGGGGACCTTCGTACATGCACTGATATAGTCTTGTTTGCATTGAACAGTACTGGGGATCGAAGCAAGGTCCCACACAAGCTAAGCATGGGCTTTGCTACTGAGCTCTAACCTCTCCCAGCACAATTTATTATTTTTCCATGGTCATAACCTATTCTCTTAATAACACAAGAACAACTTTACTAGGTTGTAATTTACAGAGCTAGCTTTTGCCTGTCTTTATAAAAACAAAACATTTCCATTTTCTAGTATGTAGGGTCTTTCTTAGAGTCCAATTCCTCAAAAGGTTCTTGGGGTTCAGCCAAAGAGTAACCTTATATATAACCCCCATTTTAGGCTAAATTCAACATAATCAAATCAACAACTTCTTTCCTAAACAGTCAATTCTTTTCTCTAATTATCTACTTTTCTTTTCCTCTGGACAAGGAATAACCAACTGTCAAGTCTATCTTCACAATTCTCAGTTCTCCATGTGTTCATCAAAGACACACTCATTCTCCCTGCTCTCATTCTCTCTGGCAAATCTTCTGTTGTGATGTCTTTACATGAGCTCATTGTTCCCTGACTAATCTGTTGAGCATTCTCCTACGATAGCTGCAATGCCTGCCATCACTTCTCAGCACCTCCACAATCATACAGATCTCTCTGGAGATGCCCAGAAGAGTACTATCTTCCTGTAATGGAAGCAAGCAAAACTCGATCATGGCTTCTAAATCATAGCCTGTGCTGAAGGTTGTCACTCAAAATAGTATCTCCCAAGTCTTTGAAATGGTCACTCCCTTCACAAAGTCAGTGCTATTTTTCTTCCTCTCTTCCTGCAGCACTTGTCATTTTCAGCACCCACATGGCCTCTGTGTGTTTGTTCTATTTCCTTATAAGCTGGGACCTTCTACCATACTAGCACACACATTCAGCATAAGGACTTACAGAACAAATTAGGTGCAAACCTAGAACTCACATGTCTCTCACTTAAAACATTACCAATAAAATCTGTTACATCTTAAAACATCAAATATTAGAGTATTTTTAAATTAGCATTTCAATTTGGTCAGTGACACCTAGGAAACACAATGACTAAAATCTGAGGGAAAGTGAACAGATGTTAAACAGACTATGTCATTCCCAGGCCTTTTACTTTTAAAGTGTTCCAGTGTGCAATGGAAAATTCTTAACATGAACTCCCTTTATTATGGCATATTGTGTTCTATATTTAGCCACTTTATAATAAAAGTTTATAGGATTGACCTTTCATAGGATTGAAGACTTTTAATAGCAAGTTAACCAACTCTTATATATTATCAGGAAGAAAGTAATGGAACAAAGGACTATTTGGGAGGAAAACAGGTTTTATGGGCACCAAATAGATGAAGTAACACTGGTGAACCATGAAGGCCTCTTCACAAAATGTACTTGACTTCACTTTAGAGAATGCGAAGATCCAGGCATCACCAGAGATAGCACTAGGGCAGAACTGGGATTTCTGACATTTGAAGTTAACACTGTGGCATCTACAAAATACACATTGTCTTCCATCATTAGGACAGCAGATTGTGCACACATCTATCTATACATTTCAGTGGCTGTGGCTTACACATCTTTATAGTTGTTCTACAGATAAAGAAACTGAATTTCAGGGAACTTAAGTGACTTACTTGCTCACTATTAACAAAGTGTCGTGTTGCCAGGGACTTTCATCACATCAAAGAGATAAATGAAATATAAAGACATTCCCTTTTGGGTCTTTGGATTATGGGAGTATCAAAACAGTATTATAGTTTGCTATAATCTGGTTGGCATGATGCTTACTGAAAATCTACGGAGGGCTGTCATGTAAGTATTATAATCCCACCAGCCACCTCTTTCCAGGCCAATAGAATTAATGTCTCCTGAGACTGGTTCTGTAACTAAAGATCAACTGAGAAAATAAAATAAATGCCAGTGTCCAGAGCCAACCTGAAATTCTGCAAGGTTCGCAAGGGAGATCCTCATTCCCATAAGGCCACCTGCACCTTGGTCCTTTCAGCCTCCTTTGGGCTCCTCCACATGTCTCACAGGAAACTGTCTGCTTCCTTGCGGTACTTTTTCTGTATCTTTTTCTGTTTTAAAAAAAGTAGGTTTTGGGGATAGAGAGATGGCTCAGTGGTTAAGAGCATTGCTTGCTCTTCCCGGCAACCACATGGTGGCTCACAACCAACTGTAATGAGGTCTGGTGCCCTCTTCTGGCCTGCAGATGTACACACAGACAGAATATTATATACATTATATATATTTTAAAGTAGGTTTTATTTTCAGCTTAAGTATTCTAGACTGGCCAGACAGTAGTGGAGCACACCTTTAATGCAGCACTCTGGAGACAGGTGGAGCTTCATAAGTTTGAGACCTGCCAGGTCTATAGAGTGAGTTCCAGGATAGCCAGGACTGTTTCTCAGAAAAACCCTGCCTTGAAAAACAAAACATACTAACAAACAAAAGTCTTCTAGACTTGGCTCTATGTAAAGAGACAAAAGGTTTGTGTTATTTTCAGCCCTCTCTGTGGTTTGATGGTACAGTGCATCATGAGTAAGATGTCTAGCAAATGTCTGCGGAGTTCAATGAAAGCCACGTGTTGATTTGATGTATACCTTCACCTGAAAATATGGGCACGAATGCCTAGAAACTGCCAGGGAGGTAATTATCTAGAACATAAACAAAGAGAGTACGATGTTAAGAATGAAGTTCTAGCACGTGTACACACACCCACACCCATCAGTTACCAATTCTGATCTAGGTTAGCAAAAGTGAAGATGAAGTTTAACACTGCTTTCAGGGGAATGTGCAAGCGGCTACAGCAATTTGTTCAAGCTAGTGACAAATCACATTAAGTACAGACCCTTATTATTGAAAACACTCCTAAGGAAATGAGAACAAAATTGCCTTTTATGGCTTGTACAAAGTCTGATGTCTAGAATAGATGGCAATTTTAGCACTAACATTACTGCTACTAGAAGTAGGACTTCTAGTAGCTTACTGATGGTTCCAGGTTTTACCTTCATAAATGTTATGTAAGAACATAGAGATATTCAAATCCAAAGTTACCTCCATATGTACATTTTATAATTTCACTGCTTTCTGCTTACAGTATACGTTCAAGTCTTAAGAAATGGTTTCCGGGGAGTCTGACAATGATCCCCTCAGTTTTGCTTAGTTTGCTAACTTTTTGATCTCAATAGGCAAATCTCAAAATTTCCAGCTTGAGCTGGGGCTGTGTTGTGTTCAAGGAACCACTGGAATGGTAAAGTAAGGACGGTCACATGTGAACCCTCTATCAGGAGCACGGGACCAGGCCTGGTATAACCTGGAATCCCTGGCATTTGGGGGATTGGAAGGTAGAGGTAGGGAGCCCTGAACTGGGTGATGGCCTGGGCTACTTAGTGAGAACTTGCTTGTCTGTCTGTTTGCTGAGACAGGGTCCTGGAACTCGCTCTGTAGATGAGGTTGGCCTTGAACTCCAGGAGACAAGCCATTACCGCTGGCTTTGTTTTTCTTTCAAGAATATGTGTGTGTGTGTGTGTGTATGAGAGAGAGAGAGGGATTATCATCCCCTAGAGGCCACCTACACTTTGATCCTTTTGACTTCCTTCGCGTTCCCTTTCACAGGTCTCACAGAAAATGTGGGACATCCTTCAGAACAAGAAATCATTTCAGAAAAAAACAAAGTTCTGTGTCTATTCCTGAGCAGCAGATCTGCATATAGAAAATGTTCTCCCTAACTCTAGATACAGTTTCAGGGGTACCAAGGAAAGACAATGTATAAAGGAACAGAGTCAAAAGTTAAGGAACCATCCTTTGTTTCTAAATCCTGTCACTGATGCCACAGGTATCATCAACAATAAAATTTACTGCATCTGTCTTCATTTCATTTCTCATTTAGGGACTTATAATAATTATAATCACAAAAATAAAATTACTTTAATGGCCCAGAGGGTATTGAAATGCCAAAACATTTATATAAATGGGACTTACTCACACTGACATATATATAAATTGCACTTAATTCTACTATAGGGGCTAAGATGAAAACAGTCTAGTAGATTGCGCAAGAGTCAAGTTTACCTCTTGGGTCTTAACTTGTGTGAACATGGGCAAGTCATTAATTAGTGATTAATGTCATATGTTTCTACCTGTAAAACTAGCACCATACCACAACCCAGCTGCACGAGAACAGTTCATCTTAAGGGCCTGAGAAGACACCCTCAGAACTTAAGTAGCCAAATATGGATATAAACACGCAGGGAACATTAATTTTACTTCAACTTGTGGAGAAGACAGTGTCTCCAGTGACAGTAGAGAGGCTGAAGCATTGCACTGCTCACGCTTATTGATTTGCGAGGCTTTGTCTACTTGAGAGTAAGCTCGGAGGGCAAAGTTCCAGGGAAAAGGATGCAGTGAGTCATTAGAACTTGAAGTGAAGTGAAATGAAATGCCACATCAAATCCTGTCCAATCCTCAGGACTTAAAACGAGAAACCACCGTTTCCCATAAGAACTCAACAATTACAAACTTAATGAATGCTAGAAAAGAGTTCTGAGCTGACATGTTAGAATACAAGTGTCTTCAATGAAATAAGCCATTTTTTTGAAATGCAGTCGCTATTAATTAATGGCAAAATAGAAGAATTTTTATGGCGTTCCATAAGGACACATGATGACTGGAGTGGTACACCATGATTGGTGTCATTACTCCAAATACCACAGTTGTTAGTAATGATTTGGGGCCTTCCCAGGAAGCTAACGCCAGTGTGCTTTGTCTAATTGTCTCAGCACTGTTGCTGGGTGGGTATTTTCTCTCTTGTGGCTGTTCCTCTACAGTTCACACAGTCTGCAGGTAAGAATTCCATCTATAGCTAGATAGCTCTGGACAGATGTTAAGATCAGGCCTAAGCTACAGTTCCAAGAAAACCGTCCTATTTAAATATCCAGAAAGCATTATAGATTTATTTTCAATCTGTTTTCATACTTAACTGAAATAAGAATCTATTTTATGGTACATAAATCCAGTTCTGAACATCAAATTGTGGCATTTATTAGTGTACTAAGCTTTATGCTTTAATATGCACCTAAGCTTAGATACTTCAAAGTCAATTACTGATTATCCTCCTAAAATCAGAGCTTAACGACATGAGTAATAGAAAAATTATATGTAGTCTACCTTCCAAAGGGCAAGGAGAGAGCCCTTAAGTAGGGATGGAGCATACATTCATGTGAGCTCACATTTAATGGTTTTTCTTTGTGGTCTAAATCTTTAAAGAATTTTAAAATACCAAACAGGGTTCTCCAAATCCATACACTGATGTTCAAATTAAGCCTAGTATTTAATGTGAAAATTATGTGTTATTAGATAAAATTGGACAGGAAGATGGTTTTCTGAAATCAGCAAATCTTAGTCCATAGGGCCACAGAGAACTGCTGCAGACAGACTGAGGAAGGCTGCCTGTCTCCAGGTCTGTGGGTCCGTCCCACTTCTTGCTGTTGCTTAGATATACTGACTCAGCCTGTGGAGCAGTGTGAATGTGACCTTAAGTTCTGCCTCTACGAAATCTTTAAAAAGGTTCCCACCTCGCAGGCTTCTGTTTCCGACCATATAAAATGAGGGTCACAGACTAGATGAGGCCACAGGATGAGAACAGCCTTGACATTCATGACTGACAACATCCCCACACTCTCATTGGTTGGTACCAGTTCTTTCATGTAGAATTAGATGACACTGTCTCTGGTGTGTGCATGTGCACATACTCTGAGAGCATGCCCCGGAGGTGTGTGTATGTGGAGGTCAGGGGACATCTTGGGAGAATCCATTTTCACCTTCCAGTTCGTTGAGTCTGGGCCTCTCTTGTTTCTGCTGACCTGAACGCCCACGATTGGCCAGCCTTCCAGGGAAATTCTCTTGTCTCTCACTCCCATCTTGGGGTTGAAGTGCTGAAATTAAAACTCTGCCCCTACATCTTTTTTTCTTTTTAAACAATGATATAGATTAGGCTATGAGCTCGTTCAGCAAATGCTTTAACCCACACTTTGCCATTTTACTGGCCCCTTGAAATGATTTTAAATGGTATCAAATCATCTGCAATAAACAATAAGAATACAATGAAAATCAAGCTTCTCCCGGGTTTCCATCTTTGGGTGCAATCATTCAAATAAACATCCTATTGATTGTTTTAAAAGAACTTCTGCCATTTGCACACTTCCAAGCAAATGATGTCTGTTCTGAAGAAAAAGTTCTAAGTTCATAATTACGAGGCCACTTCCTTGTAGAGTTAAAATATGGCAAGAAACCACCCTCACTCCTCTTCTGAAAGCTTTAAAGGTTAGCTCTAAGGAGTGTGCTTCAACAATTTCACTCATCTCATTCACGTGTCCTTCCGTGCTGGCACTCACACTGTCCCAGACAAATTCACTCCAAGGCAGCATATGCTTACAGAGAGGTAGGTCAGGACTCGATCTGGGTAACAGCAGCTTAATCATTTCAATCTTAAACAAACAAAAAGCCACAGCAACAGTTTTTGGAAGCCTCTATTTAGTTTAACGTTTCTTTTATCATCTTCAATAGCCTTTCTCTCCTGAAACTGGTTCTCATTTTCCACAGCTTTGGAAATTTCCGTGCTTTGGAAAAGCTGCCCTAAGTCCTGGTGAAGACAGTCAGCAAGACAGTCTGACTGACAGTCAGTAAGAAATACCTCTTGCGGTGGAAATAGAAGCTGCCCGGAGCAAGCCAGTTTCAACTACTCTAGCGTGAACTAAGAAGAGTTTAGTGCACTCTTACTTCCATGTGGCAGTACTTTCCCAACCATTAAAGAGTCCACTTCCCCTCACTCTATGCCCCGCTACTTTTCTTTACTCCTAGCAAAAATATAAAAACAACCCTCTCCAAAGACAAAATCTGCCACCGAGGCTGCAGTGCAGTGGTAATTTCACAAGGCACTATGATTGATAATGACCAGCACAGCATGGGTAATAGCTCCCTTAATTCACTGGTTCCTTTGAAGGGTTAAAATATGGCAGATGTTGACAGCTGATACTCCTTGCTAACAGGATAGACACATTGCTGTGGGTCCTGGTCTAGGCTTTCCCTTCCCTGCAGCTGTCTGTGTAGAACTAATTGTATCCATTAGTTTAACCTTGGGGATGTCTGGAGGGGACCCAGTGCCACAAGGGTACTTTTTTTTTTTTAACGGTCATTTCCTCTCTGGTGTAACTTGCATGACAGCATGTGACAAACAGAAATTAATGGGGACACTGCTGTGCCAATTCCTCCTGAATTGCTGACACTGGCTACAGGCTGCCTGTTTGCCACACAGCCAAGACCTCACATGAAACATGGCGAGGGGCCCACAGCTCTATTCACCAACAAGCCAGCTGGACAGTGATGAGAGGAGCCAAAACAATGTGGTACGTACAAACCAGGAAGGAAATGCTTTCTAACCAATTCAAACCAAAGAGGTGGCATTTGCTAAAAGTTAATACGACCATTTATTTTCCTGAGTGGTACATTGCAGGGCTCCAATTTCCAAAGCAAGTGAAATGTATAAAGCACACTTCTCATGAGGACTCATAAGCTGTAAGTAAGGATAGGACATAATTCAGGTAATAGGAACCCATGTGAGACTCACTTCCAAGGAGGTTTCCCAACAGGCCGCTCCTACAAGGGTCTGGGAGCCTGCCGTGTATCTTGCCTCCAGCTAAAAACCACAGCACTGGTTTAGAATTCTATGGATGGGTATCTCTTTCACTCTTTCTCCCATGTACAAGTGCACACACAAGCACCTACACACAAAAGAACCTTTAGTTCAGGCCCATTAATTGCCTGCCAGAGTTTGCAGGCTTGGGGACTATGCCCCAACTTTGGCAAGACATACTTTCCCCTCTAACATAATCAAGAACCAACCTTGGCTTGCCATCACTTAAAACACCAGCTCTGTTTCAGGTCAGGCCTGGCTGATCTCAGCACAGATGAATATGTAAATCCACAAAATAAAAAAAGAGCTGACATTAAAAACCAGTTTGGATGGCACTCACCTTTAGTCTGAGTGTTTAGACAGCAGAGGCATGGGGATCTTTGAGGGTTCCAAGTCTTCCTAATCTACATAACAGGTTCCTAGCTAATCTGGCCTACATAGTGAGAGGCTGTGCAAAAAAAGGGAGGGGAGCACTATTATTGATGAATTACCTAATTATGAGCCTGTGCACAACATACAAGTCAGGTCTAAGGTTTGGAAAAGTGGGAAAGTATAATGGGAAAATCATACTGCAGGACTTCTCTACCACAGTTAGGAAATTTCAAGGGCATTTACAAGAGCCTCCATTTCACCTGGGTGTGGGCAGCTTAAACGTGAGTCTCGCTGGAGAAGCACAGTGAAGGCAGCAGCTCAGAGCTGCCAGGTGCACTTGGGAGAAAGATGCATTTCCAGCCTCGAGGGGACTTTTCCAAGCCAATATTTGAGTGATAGCCTACGCCATAGAGAGTTCGTTTCATCTTTCCACCAACAAATGGAAACAGCAACATTTTACAAACTCACACAGCCAAAAAGTGTTAAGACCAGGGGAGGACTAGGCTCTGCTGGATAAAGGAATAACTTTATCATCAAGAATAACTTCAGTGGATGTGATGCTATTTCTGTAAGTGAAACCTGTGGGATCTCTACAGAGTTTAGGAACATCTTAAAACATTTGTAACTCAGAATCAAAGCACAGCACTGGAGGGATAAAAAAAATGCAGAGGGAGAAGTCATGGAAATGGAATCATTAATCTCTTAAACACATTTCTAAAATACACTAAATAATGCAACTTGAGCCTTTTAAGATGTTCACCGCCAGTGCCGTCTTTAAGGATCCCTGCTTTCCCATAACAAAGTAATGCTTTAAGGAAACTCCGAATGTTCCAACCCAAAACATGCTCAGAATGCACTAGCTAAATAATGGCTCCTTTTTGCTCAACACCAATATAGAAACATTAATTAATAGAAAACCCATTCAACTTCAGTCATACCTCTTAAGGAATAACTTCATGATCTGAACTTGCATCTCTCAGAATCCACTCTGCAAATGTTAATGAAGACATGTGCAAGTGACATCCTCAACTTCCAACTCTGCAATCCATTCCAGTTGCTGTAACTGGTCCACTATGGGGCGCATGAGCACGATGTCCACACTTCCAGAGAGGTAAGGTTACTGGAGCTGTGTGAAGGATCTGACCCCACCATGTGACCCAATGGAGGCTTCCCCAAACAGATGTTTCCAGTGTTGTTTCTCATTAAGTTAAAATACTACCTGCATATATGAATTTACCTGCAGTTTATGTTCCTGACTACCTAAGCTTTTCTAAATTATAAACATCGAATTTTAAAACGCCAGTAGTAGTAGTAACATAATTTTACAGATGGAATTTCATCACACAAATACCTTTTAGAAGTGTTACTCCCTTTCAACAAAATAGGGTGCCTAATGCTTATTATAAAGATCTTTCTCTCAGCTCCCCGACATGCTGTAGTAATTGAATAGTTATGAGGCTTGTCAAAGGTTATGTGAGCACACATACATTCAACTTGTGAGGTAGGGAACCATCAATTTCACTTGTGAAGGTGACTCAGCAAGCAGCTGGACACAGTACCTTCTCAGACCTGACCATTCTACCTGATGCTTCATTAGACCTCTTATCAGAAAAAGAAGAATGGAGATCTGCAAGTCACACAGAGGCAACAAGCCCATTTCCCCTGGCAATATGCTCACCAGCTCCCAGAAGCCAGGACTTACTATTCTGACCAAGGAAAGGAAGCTCAGGGATTTCTGCCCAGGGGACTGGGACATCCCTTCAGGGCTTGCTGTGTGTGCATCCAAAACACATCCACTTGAATGAGCTCATGCAAGCTCTCTAGAACACTACCTGTACAACTGTTTGGGAAAACTATGGTGGTGCCGATTTTCTAAATGTGATTTAGAGACTACCAAAGCTATGGTATTTATAATTCTTTAAGTGACACATCACGAGAAATTTTCATTATCACCCATGGTGGGTTCATATATTCAAGAAGTCATAATGATAAATGACAATAGACTTTTCAAAAACTCCTCCTTACAAAAAAAACCTCCAACGATTTACAAATCATGCACATTTATGTAACTTCTTCATTCAGTGTGACTTTACCTGTAACTGAGAACTAGAGTAGATCATTGACACTGCACACACATATGTCACTTTCTGGGCATAATGTGACTGTAAGTTGCACTGAGTTGTATTAAGCAGTCACAAAATTACACATACATCCTTTTAAAATGCCTTTGCTCAAATACTTAATATAGTCACCATGAGTTCATGTTAACAGGAACTCCAAAAGCTGGTTTCAAGTAAAAACCTAAGCCAAAGAAACTATACATGAGCCTGCATTGTAATAAAAACAGGCTTATAACTTTTTTCTATGTGCAGAGATAAATTTAGTTTATGATTACCTAGTGATTGCTTCCAATTACAATTAAGTGAATTCCTCCACAGTGCCTCCTGACATGAGGCACAATGGCAGTGAGATAAAGGAGATGACCACACTAGTCCTATTGGGAGGTTAAGAGCCTACTGAGTGTCTCAGTGCTGCTATTTTACCAAGATCACCATCTATGCCATAGCACTCAATCCTTCAAGGTACACATGCTGATTATGTAGTAAGGTCTGTTCTACTGTGTTGTCAAGAGGAAGTGATGGGTGTTATTCATTCTTACATTGGGGACAAAGGAAAGACTGACATGAGAGAGCACTGACTCTGAAACAGAGAATGTTACCCACTAAATATACAGTGGGAGATCATTTGGTTGGGTGATACATTTGGTAGGCTGTTACTAGGAATTCATCCAGTCTAATATAGAAGGTCACCAACATAAACAACATAGCATATTTTAAGAGAGATACACATTTGTATTTTAGTGTATGTCTTGCTAGTTTTTGAAAATATAAGTATTAGACACATATTTCCAAATTGAGAATATACTACTTACACAATTTGTATCTTCTATTTCTTTAGGCAATTATTCTTTTAATAATTAGAGGTTATGAGAAATGTTTATGAGAATTGTTCCTGTAGTGATACAATCTTTCTATTTGGATTAGTTTTGTAATTTACATAATAATCTCTTATAGTACATTCAGACTTTCACCATGCATCCCTAACATCAGTGAAGCTGAGCTCCCCTTAACCCCAATTTTTTTAGTTATTCTATGAATACATAGGTTTTGGTGAATGTTTATTTCCTTATTTATATCTAAACTGGTTAATTTTTTTATTAGTTTCTAAAAGCTTTTTCTATATTAAGACTATTAAACTTTTGCCAGATTTTGTGTAAATAACTGTTTGCCTATCAATTTTACATGCAATACTACAAATTAAATATTTTTCTAACGTCTAAACAATGTATACATATGTTCTTTTGTTTACTTTAGACAGGGTTTCACTATGTGGCTCTGGCTGTACTAGAACTAACTCTGTAGACCAGGCTGGCCTCTGCCTCCCGAGTGCTGGGATTAAAGCTGTGTGCCACCACTGCCCGGCCTGTGATCTTTTTACACACAGGAAACTTTACTCCACAATCTGGTAAATATTTGCTAAAATGTTTTATATGTTAAAAAGAACAAGTTGTAATCCAATAATATTCATTCATCTTTCCAAACTAGAAATATGTGAATTTCTACAAATAATCAACAAAGATACTTGCTTCAAACACAAAGCTGAAAGCATTGCCTTCAGCCTCCTCCTGACCAGCACTGAATGATGGTAAATCAGGCCTGTTTCTAGCAAAATTTACAAGCAAACTCAGCTGTCTCTTTTCTAAGGAACTCGTCCTGCTGTACAGGGCTACCTCTGAACAGTATCTCCATTATTCCACTAAGGACTCATTTAGAATTTTCTGTTTTCTGGCAGCTGTTCTCTAACTTACAAATAATGTGTGTCTTTGTCTGGAGTTCCTTTAAAACACACAGACACACACACACACATACAATAAAATCAAAACTATATACCCTAAATGTGAAAGAAAGCTTAATTTATTCCCTTTGAAACCTGAGAAATCAGTAACACAAACCATATGTTAGTTACAGAACACAGCGATAAATTACATATGAAGTTCTGTGAAACCCTGGCAGTGAAACTGATGTACAAGACAGAGCAGGGAAGCGGTCCTTTCTCTTGTAGTGTTACCCCAGGAGAACACCAAAATGCAACCATTTCTCAATTCATGCTGACATAATTTGTAGGTTACTTCCTTTCACGTTCCTAAGTATTTTCATTATGATCTTACTTAAAAAACAGATGAGCGATGCCCATTAGAGATTGTTGGTATAATAGTGGCATTCAGAACAGATTACAATCAAAGACAAAACCACTATTTATGTCCTTGTGTGTTGTTTATTTGGATTCATATAGCTTTGCAATACAGACATAACTCAGCCTGTCTTTAATATCTGGTTGAAATACACTTGAAAGGGGTTGGGGATTTAGAAGATTTAGAAAGGGCTGTGCTCTGTGTAATAATTTTAATGGGGAGAATAAGTTATTAATATTAATGTTTCATGCACTTATGGCCCTATTTAGTGAACTGCCTTTACAAAGCGCTCCTGGGAGAAAGGTGACTGACTGGTAATCATAAATCTACTTTTAACGGGATCCAATCAACTCATTTTTCTTCTGCAATCATCAACTTATTTCTTCTTTGTTCTTCACCCCCTGACCAGGAATATGTTTTGGAAAAGAAAAAGGAAAAAGGACATAGGGCCCACACTTATGTCCTTTATAACATTTTTATTTTCACAAACACTATCTCTCAACTGTGAGTGATGGTGAATTTTTCAGTTCAAGGTTTTAATATTAATATGTGGTATACCAGTTAGATGAAAAGGTCAGCAAGCATCTTGCTTTGAGTGTTTGTTCCCCACTAAGCATATTCACAGAGTACCTTAAATGCAGGGTGACTGTTTCAGATCAAGATATAGTACAAGGCACAAAACCTCTTCAGCCCTGGCCATCCCCCATTTCTGCTATGTTCCATCTTAGCTTTCTAGTGACAGGAGAATGATTTGAAGAAAAAAAAATTCTTCTTGTTCAAAACAAAGACAAATTAGCACGTATCATCGGGGACAGACATGAATGGTGGTAAATACAAAATCAGAAAGTTTACAGGGTTACATTTGTTTGACTTCTTGAGTCAAAAAGGAAACAAGTAACATGTACTTACTATATATACTATATATGATGATGTCACCATTAAAATCTGTGACAATGGAGCGATCTCCTCCTGAGCATACCTGAGGCAGTGACACCCACAGGAGCAGATACAAGGGAGTAAACGCTGAGGGAGCAGGACTGAGCCAGAGACCTCTGCAGGACCTGGCCCAAGCCAGGGACATCTACAGAAACAGGCCTGAGCAGGCTACATCCACCAGAGCAGGCCTGAAACAGCAATCGCCACAGAAGCAATAACAAGGGAGAAACCACTGAGGGAGCAGGACCAAGCCAGAGACCTCCGCTGGGCTAGGCATGAATCAGTGACCTCTGAGGTAGCAGTCCTGACCTAGCGACCTCCTCCTAAGCAGGCCCAAGGCACAGGCAACATCAGAGGAAGCAGCCCCAAGCAAGCAACCTCCATGGGAGCTGGCCAAAAAGACCCCCGGTATTGCAGAGTGACCCCAGGGAGTGCTGAGCAACCTCAAGGAACACCAAGTGACCTCTGGGATGACTGGAACCGTTACCCACTTAGGGGGAACAACCATCTGAGCCTTGGATCTAATGGCACCTGGAAGATTGATCACCAGAGACACAGACAGGCCCAACTACACCAATCAGAGGAAAAGATGGGTAGACAAGGTAAGAACACAAGCAACACCACAAAAGAGCAAAACAGCAATAATAACTAGTGGCCCTACAAACAGCAAGAATTTAACACCCCAATATAAATAAAGCAGAAGAAAATGACCATAAAAATAACTTTAGGAGAATGATTGAGGCCCTTAAAGAGGAAGTGAAAAATTCCCACAAAAAATGGAGAAAAAGACAAACAAAACATTGGAAGAAATCAACAAATCCCTTAAAGAAAACCAAAAGAAATCAAACAGATGAAAAAAAACTATTCAAGACTTGAAAACCAAAATAGAGACAATAAAGAAAACACAGACTAAGGGAATTATAGAAATGTAAAATTTGAAAAAAAAATCAGGAACCACAAATGCAAGCATAAACAGCAGAATACAAGAGATGGAAAAGAGAATCTCAAGCGCTGAAGATATGAAAGAGGAAATAGACTCATCAGCCATACAAACATTAAACCTAACAAATGTTTAACGCAAGATATCCAGGAAATATGGGACACCATAAAAAGACTAAACTAAGAATAATAGGGATAGAAGACGGAGAAGAACGCCAGCTCAAAGGCACAGAAAATACATTCAACAAAATCATAGAAGACTTTCTCAACCAAAAGAAAGATACGTATATGAAGGTTACAAAACACTAAATAGAATGGACTAGAAAGAAAAAGTCCCCTTGCCACATAATAATCAAAACACTAAACATATAAAATAAAGAATATTAAGAGCTGCAAAGGAAAAAGGCTAAGTAACATATAAAGGCAAACCTATCAGAATTATACCTGATTTCTCAATAAAAACAATAAAAGTCATAAGGTCCTGGTCAAGCTGTATGCAGATATTAAGAGACCAAGATGCCAGCCCAGACTACTAAACCCAGCAAAACTTTTAATCATCAAACACAGACAAAACAAGATATCCCATGACAGAACCAGATTTAACCAATACCTAGCCACAAACCCAGCCC